>QEPC01014195.1:2723554-2762302 GCA_003113815.1 Sphenodon punctatus
GCATCCGCCTGAATGTTTGTTTGTCTTCTCCCATGTCTCTCCCACTGTCCCCTCTCCTTGTCTCCCCCTCCTTGTCTTTTAGATTGTAAGCCACAGGTAGGGACCGCAGCTGATTATATGTTCTGTACAGCGCCAGGTTGTTACTGGCGCTTTATAAATGTTTAATAATAATAATAATAATAATTATACACCAGGAGGAATTGGCGGCTGTCGCCAACTCACCGCATTTGGTGGGATATAGAGTGGTTGCCCTGGAGATGGGCAAGATGGCGCACTACTTCACAACTGCTGCCACTTTTAGGGAAAATGTTTTGTTCCTGAGTGCTAGACTTAATGCTTTAGCGACTAATGTGCTGTCAGAGCGATTTCAGGGGGTTCCCTACGGGGATAGGTTATGCCCTTTTGACTTTTTAGCCACTGAATCAGTGCAGCATGTATTATTTGAATGTAGGCTCTACGAGACCCCCCGTGCCAAATTTTTGCAACTGTTTATCAATAAATTCCCTGGGGCTACTGAAGCGTTTCTTATGCATCTAGCACTAAGTGATGCTCAGCTGTGTTTTTTAGTACAAGCCCTCGGACTGAGGGAAAGATTTCTATAATCTAAGCCTCTGTCCAATAGCTCCAATAGTGGTTTGGTCGAATAACCACATTTATACTTATTTTATACTGGTATTGGTGTATGGGTGGGGAAGTTATTTCCTTTTATTTGGGATTTAAGTGATCATGTAATGTTGGAGGTGTAATTTGTTTTGGTTGTATACCCATTTTATGTGTTGTCTATGTTAACAATGGCCTACGGCTACGTTTAATAAATTTAATTTGAATTTGACAGGGACCTCACGCGGCAGTGAGGGTGCAATGGATGGGATGGTGGTGAACCGTAGCCAAGGAGCAGTGCAGGCAGTCCAACCTCCCCACCCCACCCCGGGAGGATGCTGGGAGGCACAGTCTGGGGGCCCCAGAACTCCACGGTCAGTCACCAAAGGGGGGCAGGGGTGAGGGGCCACAGGCACAGGAGGGACCAAAACTGGACCATGAAGGACAGCAGCACCCGGGGTACTTGGTGACGGCTCGGAGATCAGGACACAGCCACAGGAGAAGGCAGTCACGGAGGGGAACACCGGTTGCAGAGGAGGAGGGGGGGATGGGCATGAAGGGGGCCCAGAGGCACAGGCGGGGCAGAAGAACCCCAGGAACCAGTCAGCACTGCAGCAAGACCCGGACATCATGGAGGAAGCAATAAGGGATCCACTGCGGCAGGACGGAGGTGTGATCTCACAGCGGGGCCAGCAGCCAAGGCCCGCAAGGCACAGAAGGCCTCACAGCCAGCTTCAGGGGGCCATGAAGGGGCCTGGGGCCGGGTGGCCTGCCAGGTGCACGAAGTGGGGCCACTGCAGCATGCCCTGACAGTATCCCAGCGCAGACATGTGGTGGGTGATGAGGTAGTACGCCTTGAAGGGATGGACTCCAACAAGCCATAGTCAGCAGCTGGGGGCCTCGGAAGGTGTCTGAGCTCCAACAGGCAGTGATAGACCTCCCCACATGACTGTTGGTACCCACGGGGCCCGTGAACACAGCCAAAGAAGGACACGGACAGAGCAGGGTCCCCCTCCGTCAGACAGGCCATGTAGGCGGCCAGACTGCACACAGAGAGAGTAGACATGGTCTCTGCAACCAACCACCCCACATGGGCACATCCCGGAGATGAAGTGCTCGCATCGGGAAAGGGATGCAGGCCCAGCGTCTCCGCATGCAACCGGCAATCGTGGGCGCTCACCTCATAGCCAAAGTAGCGCAACCCAGAGTTTGGACTCGCATAGGCACCTGTGAGGCTGTTCGGGCAGCTCAGGAGCAATTGCACATCTGGGGAATGCCACAGGTCACACAGGGCCATGGTCTCGCGGAAGGTCCAGCTATGGGGGGCGCCAGGGGCAGTGAGGCCCGTGAGCCCTGGGGAAGCTCTGCCAGCCACGGTCCAGCAAGTGGAGGATACTAACTTCAAGCTGCCTGAGAAGCTGGTCCGGAGGCTGCAGCTGGTGCAGAATGCCGTGGCCCGTCTCCTGACGGGGGCGGGTCGCAGGGAGCACATGACACCAGTGCTCCGGGCTCTGCACTGGCTGCCTATAAAGCACAGGGCCAGGTTCAAGGTGCTGGTTTTAACCTTTAAAGCCCTTCACGGCCTGGGCCCTGCTTATCTGCGGGACCGCCTCACTCCCCATGTGTCCCCGTGCAACCCTTGAGATCATCCGTGGGAGCCTTTTTGGAGGTTCCCTGGGTGAGGCGGGTGGCCACTGATGCTAGATCTTTTCTGGTAGCCACCCCTGTGCTGTGGAATTCGCTCCTGGAGGAGGCTCGGCTGGCTCCCCCCACTCTCCTGCTGTTTCAGCGTGTATGTAAGACCTGGCTGTTCTGTCAGGCTTTTGGTGAGGGGTAGGGGAGGGGTGGGGGTGGGGTTTTCCCCCACATTGTATTTTTAAATTGTTTACAATTTTTTATATTGTTGAGTGCAGTTCGTCACCCCGGGCTGCCCTGTGGGCAGGAGGGGCGGGATATAATTTTAAAATAAATAAATAAATAAAGGAAAGAGGGGGCCCACAATTCCTGGAGGGATGGGAGGGGAAGCAGGGGAGCTCCAAGGCCAAGTGATAAGGCCACAGACTGCAACAGGGCACAGCAAAGGAGCAAGGCGTGGGGTGCAGACCCAGCACAGCTGCTGGAACCAAGCACACATACAGGACAGCCTACACACTAATCAGGGTGGTGAGGATAACAGGCAGCCAACACAGAGAGGTGAGAGATGATGACAGCAGGAATGCAGCTGCTGCATGCACGCCCGGGCGCTGACCGGACCATGCACCAGGCCCCTTGCAGGGACCACAGGTGTTCTCAATGGGATGCCCACTACTGCCCCACCCTGGTCGCCCTGCAGAAGCCAGGCCAGTCAGCCGGGGGGGGGCAGAGGTGACCCGGGGCCCCCTGCTCGGTCACCAGGTCATGACCTGGGGGTGGGGCCACACATGCCCCAGCCTATAACGGGGGTGGCTCCCACCCACCCGGGGTACCATTCACCATGGAGCTGGGTGCCTGTGGGATGCACCTAGATGCCGATAGTGTGCCGGGCCAAGTTCAAGGTCCTAGTGATGATCTATAAAGCCCTATACGGCCTTGGCCCCTCATACCTTAGGGACCGCCTCGCCCTTCGCGCCCCGGAACGGCTCCTGCGGTCTGCCGGGGGTGCCCTCCTGGAGGTCCCCCGTGTTAAGCGGGGGGCCACGATGGAGCGAGCATTCTCGGTGGTAGGGCCGCGGCTGTGGAACTCCCTTCCGGAGGAAGCTCGCCTGGCCCCAAGCCTTTTGACATTTCGGCGGAACTGTAAGACCTGGCTGTTTGCCCAGGCCTTCGGGAGGGAGGGTGGGGGGGGGTGATTTTAATCCCCCGCCCATTTATTCATTTGGTTTTCTAGCCCTGTTTTATATGATGTGTTTTAGATGATGTATTTTATATTTATATTTTAAGTGAATTTTAATATTTTATTGTTGTTGTTAGCTGCCCCGAGCTGCATTGCAGGAGGGGGCGGGATATAAATCTGTAAAATAAAAATATAAATAAATAAAACCTTGCAGTCTGCGCAGAGTGGTACTGCTCGCACACCGACCTCTTACACATCCAGACTGCAGAGGTGCAGCTGGCCCCCCGGCTGCAGGTGTGCATGGCCAGGAGTGCTGCTACAGCCAGGAGAGCCCACCACGGGTGCAGGTGCTCCCTGGTCCAGCTCAGGGCCTAGAGGGTGTCTAGAGCGGCCCGACAGGCCCTCCTCCACATGCAGGAGCATGCTGCTGTGCTCCACGAGGTGGCCGGCTGGCTCCAGATCCAGAGGGAGACCAGGGGCTGCGCTGCCCAGCTCGCTATGCCCATTGCTTGGTGGTTATGGGTCATGGAGCGTGCACAGGGGTGGTAGTCCAGGGTGCTGGTTCAGTGGGACGAGGCTGCCTGGAGAGCGCACTTTCAGATGGACAGGCACAGCCTCCTGCAACTCGCAGAGCTGCTAACGCCCTGGATGGAGCGGCAGCAAACTCCCATGCGGACTCCCATTCCCATGGTCCAGTGGGTGGCCATCGGGGTCTGGGCCCTTGCAACACTCGACTCCTGCCGGTCCGTCTCTCAGCACTTAGGTGTCGGGGTGAGCACCATCGCGGGGATTCTGCGGGATGTCTGCGAGGCGGTGGAGGGCATGCTCCTGGACCGGTTCAGCTGGTGGACCAGGAGGCTGTGATGGGCAGCTTCATGGCTGGAGGGTTCCCCAACTGCATGGGTGCCGTGGACAGAACCCACATTGCAATTCTCCACCCATCCGATGGGGAGGCCGTGGAATATGTCAACCGACACGGGTACCATTCCCTGCAGCTGCAAGCGGACCACCGGGGACAGTTCATAGACATATACACGGGCCACTCCGGGTGCAGCCACGATGTCAGGATCATGACCATCTCTCCCTTCTATGTCCAGTTGTACCACGGGGACTTCGCGGACATGGGGATGACCCAGATCAAGGGGGTGCTGATGCCCCCCTGCATCCTGGGTGACCTGGCCTATCCCCTCACCCAGTGACTGATGAAGGCATGCCTGGTTGCCAAGAACCCTGTGGAGGCACTGTACAATACCCACCTGTGTGCAAGCAGGACCATGGTCGAGGGGGCCTCACAGGCTGCCTGGACTACACGGTGGAGACTGTGTGCTAAACAACAAGTGCGAGACTGATGGGGCTGCCCTTGAGTACCTCATGCCTCGGCGCCCTCCCCGCCCCATGCCCCTCTATGTGAACGCTGAGAACCTACGGGAGTACTGGTACAGAAAGCGCATCCATGCTGCCCTGGCTAGGCGCATCAGCCGGGAGACTGAGGTATGAGGCCACGCACAATGATGCCCACCACCCCGGGGCCCCCACCAGCACTCAGGGCACGCCCCTAGATGCCCACCCGCCCCCAGCCCCAGGCCCATGTACAGAGACAGGACTGTGACTGTGGTGTCCAAGAATTTATTGTGCTTACCGCCTACAGTTCACACCACCACCACCATCCACCTCCCAGTGCAATTCGTCCCCCTCAGGCCGCTCTTCCCCTTCCCCCCCTTCTCAGGGGCCTCCCTCTCAGCTGCCCTGTGACTGCCGTGGAGCTCTGGGAGCTCCCCTCCCCCCCACTGTCTGTGTCCCTGATGGTGTCCTGGGATGCCTCAGTGTCCTGAGGGGCAGGCGTTGAGGGCGTGCCGGGGGCTGGGGCAATGATGGAGGCAGTGGGGGCACTGAGGGGCCTGGCATCAGGGCTGGGGAAGGCAGGTTGCCTGGCAGGGTGGTGGTCATCATGTATGCGCTCATGGTCCCTGCGTGCAGGAGCAGCGAGGTGCCAATGTCATGGGACTCTGCCAAGATGGACCGGTGCTCCCGCACCATTCAGTTGATGGCCTGTTCAAGCTGCCCAAATGTCTCCACCTGTCTGCTGTGCTCCCGGCGCTCCCGCCTCTGTTCAAGGTGCACCTCTGCCTGCAGCCTCCGGTTCCTGGTCTCTGCTTGCTGCACGGCCCTTTCGGTGGCCACCTCCATGCGGTCGATGGCCACTATCATCCACTCGCCCTGCTCAGTGGTGCTGCAGACTATGTCCTCCTCCTGCTCCTCCCTTCGGTGCCATACCCATGCATGGTGCTCCCTCATCTGCTGTGCCAGGGGCATGTCACCAGCTTGCTGGGTCCCGGCAGGTTGCCCTGGTGGGGTGCAAGGCAGGGGTTGGTTAGGTGCCCCAGGATCCCACCCCCCCATCCCGTGCCACAGCTGGGGGGTCCTGCCACCCCCTCGGGTGACTGGCAGGTGCTCTCCCCTGACAGTCCCCTGCGTCCGGGCCCCCTCTCCCATGCACCATGTGGACCGGGTCCCCCTAGCCAGTCTCCCCCGGTCCCCTCTCCTCCCACTCCTCAGGAGGCCTCACCTGGGACCTCTGACTGCTCCTGGGGCTGCTTGCTGCCATCCCCCTCATCTGCCTATCCCGGGTGCCAGGGCGTGCCGTGACCTGTGAAGATATGGGATGGTTGTGGTGGGGGTAGGCAGAACATGTCCATGGTGGCCCCCTGGCCACCTTTCCATGGCCTGGGGTGTCAGGGTTGCTGGGGGCGGCCCCGTGGCCGGTGTGCCCCCCTTCCACTCTCGGCTGTTGTCCTTAACGGCCTTGTACCCCCTCTTGAGCTTCTTGACCTTGGAGTGGCACTGGGCCACTGTCCTGTGATGCCCCGCCACCTCTGTGTTCCGTACGATCTCCTGGAACACATGCTCGTTCCACTGGTTGACTGCTAGCTCCAGCTGGTGCTCCGGGGTCCCCCAGATCCTGATGAAGTCCTGGGGAAGGGAAAGAAAGCTGCAAGTCCAGCTGAGAGCCCATAAAGGAGGGCAGAACCACGGCATGCATGTGGGCCCCCACAATGGTGACCAGGAAGACCAATGAGAAGGCCAAGGGAGCCAACACCGCCCCATGAGTTGGAAAGGACTGGGTGAGCACAGGAGCACAGGAACCCAGGAGCACCTGGGGAGGGGGGGGCTGCCCAGGCAGATGGCATAAGGGGGGGTATGGACAACTGGTATGGGGGTGCCCAGGCTGGGAGGCATGAGGGGGGGTGCCCCCCAGTGGGGGGGAAAAGAGTGGTGAAAGTACCAGGCTTTAACAGTGCACATGTCCCGACACAGGGCAGAGGGGCCACACTGACAGCCCCCCCCCAAGTCAAGGACCCCCCAGTGCAGCACATCCCAGGGGCATGGCCTGAGGAGCAGCAGTGAGAGTGAGGTGAGCATGAGGGAACCAACCCCCACCCCTACAGGGTCCAGACCAACCTCGTGTGCAGCAAAATCCTTTGCGCCTCCACCCAATCCCGCTTAATCTGCATAACTAACTGCAACCCTGGGGTTTGTGGTAAATTATTCTCCCCCAGGTGAACCACAATAAACTGTGGATGTTGGCCCCCAGGAATTCTGTGTTTGAGAGGCATGAGCTGCTCCCAACGCATTGCCACTCCTGACTTGCCATACTATCTCCGCCTTTGCACCCAGCCCAAGCTGGGTGCCCCAATGTGATCTGCTTGCTGCTTTGGCAGCCCAATGCACAATGCTGTGGCCCACGATCCACACCCTCCTCCGTATTCTGGAAACATTCTATCCTATAACAAAAAACAACCCCATAAAAACAAATAACTAACCACCCTACTGCTGTAACGACTGGACATATGAACGGAAGGCGGTGGACTGCCATCTACCGATGCCCCAAATGTGAGACGCGGGGAAACCCTCAGCCGTGGCTAAACTGGCTGCTCCAATTCTAAATGAGTGTGACCCATATCTGTGGCCTGGCAAGCAGTTCTGTCCCAGGCACCTATGCATCACAGCCGTAAACTGACGCCTGGTGAGCAAGGAGCCGTTGGCGTGTATTAAAAATTGCCCCGGGATGCCCGGTCAGACCCTCAGGTACCTGTGGACAGCTGCGACAGGACAAAGAGATGGGGACCCAGCCGTACCCAGGGTAATAAGTTGACCTTTACCCCTCTAGTCAGTCTTGGAGTAATGAAGATTAATCAGAATTACTTCATCCTGAACATGAACATCCTGTGCTCTAACTACCCTATCAGACGGGGACCTCCAGCTCGCTCACCCTGAGCGCACCATAGAAAGCCAGCTTATATGAGACACCAAACAGACATACTTCACCCTGGTTAAAACAAACCCGGGCTAGTGTGTCATCCAAGCTGCCAATGAAGGATGCTGATATGGGCAGCTAAGCATCACGGACCGAATCTCTATCCCTGGACCAGCTCGCCAACAATCTGCATATTAAAAACCACTATCTGGGGAGGGGTAGCCCACTAACTTACTAAAGAAAGCTATGTCTGACACCTTACTGGCAATGGTGCCCGGGGCCAAACCCCGCTGCCTAAGGGCGATAGCAAACTTGATGGCATGGCACTCAGGGATGGGAAAGCTTGTGGGCCAACCATTACTAGACCTAAATGCTTGGAATTTTTAAAACGCCCTCCCATAGGCCACGCGTCTACACCTCGCTAGCGATCCTTGCACCATTTGGAATAGCTCTATCACCCAAGGATCCATGCATCTGGAGGCAATGCTTCTGGCTCGATGGCCACCTCTGGTGCCAACTGGTGGAAACGGTCCATCTGGAGATGAGAGAGCACGTCGGCTATGCCGTTGTTAACTCCAGGGACATGTTTTGATGTAAACATGATGTTAAACGTTGAGCACTGCAATACAAATTTCCTGACCAGCTACATGACCCTCGTAGATTTTGAGGACATGGAATTTATAACATGAAAACCGCTTTTGGTTGTCACACCAAAAAACCACCGTCCTATTCACAAACTCAGGTGCCCACAATTGTACTGCCAACACAATAGGGAAAAATTCCAAGAATGTCAAGTCCCTGGTTACACCCTCCACCACCCACTCAGTGGGCCATGGTGCCGCACACCATCTTCCTCTGAAATAAACTCCAAAACCAACCACTCTGACGGCATCTGATTGCACCTGCAGCTCCGCCTCTAAAAGGAGATCACTTCTCCAGAAACTTACTCTGTTAAAGTTAACTAAAAAATGGAGCCATGTCCTGCAATCATCTCTTTAGTCACCCTGACATGATAGTAAGGGGGCAAATCGCTCGAAACCTTGGCATAAAGTCAGGAGAGAAAAGCCCTCCCAGGTGTCACCACTCTACAAGCAAAGTTGAGTGATCCCAGTAAGAACTGTAGCTGCCTAATGGTGACATTACTGGCCACCACAGTCAGCTCCAAAGATTCCCACAAAGCCACCAATTTGTCCCTGGGCAAACGAGACACACCTTGTACTGTGTCCATCTCAATACCCAGAAAAGACAAGGTTGTAGTAGAACCGACAGTCTTCTCCGGAGCGAGAGGAGCCCCTAGCTCTTGTGCCAAAGCTTGGAATGTTCGCAACAGGTACCCACACTCATCGGTGCCCGCTTTGCCCCCAAACAAAAAATCATCCATGTAATGAATGAGATTGCACGACTGGGCTCACTGCCTAAGCAACCAGTCAAGTAAGGAACTAAACTTCTCAAAGGCGGCGCATGATATGGAGCACCTCATTGGCATAGCCTTATCAAAGTAAAACTTCCCCGAAACTGGAAACCCAGTAGGTAGAAATCATCTGGGTGAACAGGCAACAGTCAAAATGCAGATTTTATGTCGCACTTTGCCAGCAACGCTGATTCCCCACAACCTTTGGCAAGCTTTACTGCCGAATCAAATAACACATAGCGCACTGAGAAAAGCTCCCCCGGTTTAGTGTCATTGACCGATCCCCCCTCGGGTGCGATAGATGGTGTATCATTCTGTACTTACCTGAGGCCTTTTTCAGTACAATTCCAATGGGGGAAACATGCAAGTTCCCCATCGGGAGGACCAAAAATGGGCCAGCAACTTGCCCTTCTCTAATTTCTTTTCAGAGCTTATCCCTCACCAGTACCTCCATCCCCGTCATGGATTTCAAGTTGTTTACCCACTGCCTTACTTTCAATTTGCCCATCGGTATTCTAAATCCTACCCTGAAACCTTCCATTACATACCCCACTGCCTCGCGATCAGGGCAATCGCAAAGCAATGTCCTCATCCTTTCATGGCACACTGGCATTGGGGCCCTTCCCCAAATTCCCCCCCTTGTGAGGGGTGACCGGGCTGCCTCCCTCTGTTACGCGCCTGCTGGACCCAGCCACAATGGTCTGCGGGGTGGTTACCAGTGCAGTGGGAGCACACATGCCGAAATCAACATGGGGAATGCGTACAATTCCCTCCACCATTGAATTCCCAGCAGGTTGGAGCCATTCCCGCCGCTCGGCGTCCCTCAGCATGAAAGGGATCATTGACAGGTGCCACCCCTTTCTTTATTAATATGTGCCTGCTATCGGCCCTAGGTGCGCAGGATGCACTGTTCATGCATTCCAACCAAAGGTCGGGTGCATACCGATCCAATTTCAACCCAGGAGTTATAGCAGCACACTTCCTAAAGGCTTCGTCGTAACAAAGCCATGCGCCAGGATAACCAGTGTCAAAAGCACACCAAACTATGTCCTGGTACTTGACTAGCTCGGTGGCCCACAGTGGGAACATTTGCAGCATAACCCCCAACCATATGGAGTATGCTGCTGACCAATTGGACCAATTATGGTCTGCCTTTGGTCTTTTAAATCCTCCCTTATCCTTTCCCTCCTGCTTTGCATTGGGATTGGGAATGGGATCAGTAAACAGAAGGGAGAACAAATCTACATATTCTCCCCTCCATATCTTCTCCCTTGTGGCCTGCATTAAATGTGCTCCCATAGGCGCTGACACGTCAGCATAGCCATCCGCAAGTGGAGAAGGCTCCGTCACCCCATCTGTCACATGGCACCCTGGAGAGCCACATCTCCCTCCCATGGGCCATACCTGTGCAGCCTGCCGCCCCCCAAATCCCCGAGAGGGAAGGAGCGTGCAATCCATATCATGGCCCAGGCAAGGGTGGTGGTGCCTGCTGCACCGGCCATAGGGCCCAAGCCCCATTCCACCTAAGCCTTGGCGATGGAGGGGGGGGCACGTCCAGCCTGAAGCCGTGATAGCACCCCATCCGAGGCCACCCTATACCTTGAAATGGATGCATTTGGTACTCACCATCACCATTGCCTGGAAGAACAGGGTTCTGCAGCGGGCCCCAACTGGGCCCAGCCCCCTCATCATCCCCAAACTGGCCCTGCAGTGGTTGCCCTGATTGAGTCGAAGTCGCCAAACCCTGGACCGCCTTCTCAATCTCCTCCAGCTGCTGGACCACCGCCTCCAGCTGCTCCTGGCGAGCCATCTGCGGGTCTGGCCTCCCTCTCCGCTTCGCGTGGCTGTCAACGCTACAACAGAGAGATGGAGCCTGGCACCACCTCCCCTGCCGGGACGAAGGCAACGGGAGTGGCGCAGCCGCCCCAGCATCCTTGCTGCCCTCTGCAGGTACCTCCCACTGGCCAGAGAGGGCAGATGCCAATTGCCTCACATCCCCCCCATTCTCTCTTGCAGCCCCTGAAGCACAGCCTCAAACGGGGCACCGGCCGCTGCCGGTGCTGCTGTACCCTGACCTCCCTGAACTGCCCCTCGAGCAGGCCTCCCTCTCTTGGAAGGGGCTTTGCCCATGTTCTTACCACCACCCTTTGGCATTTCATTGCTCCCTCACCTTAGAACCACCCTGCAGCGCAAGCCACAAATGCATTATAAAAAAGGAGGCTATGGTCAAACCTCCCCATCTCCAGTGCCAGGGCCTGCTGCAGTGAAGCAGCCAACCCGTGTATAGGGAGGGGGGCACTCACTGTTAACTGAGGGGGAGGAAGGGTTATTGCCCCTCATGAGTTGCAGTGAGACAACGATTGGGGGGGTGTCTACTCCCCGTCCCCCTGTATTGATGTGTGGAAGGGCTATTTACCCTCGTGTGGGTCACCCCACTCAATTCCCTCAGCGCTATTAGGAAGCCCTATAGTGCTTGTGACAGCTACAGGCACAGGCCATGCCTGAGAAACTCTCCCTAAAGCTCTGGAAGGCCGCTGCGGTCGGGAGCACTGCTCTGTGCTTCCTTCCTTTGCGTGCTGCCAGGCCAAACTGCCCCCGCAGCACCATGACTCACAAAATGGCGCCCGCCTCCTCACACCTGAACAGCGCCGCTGCGTCCGTGTGGCCCGCCTGAAGTGGCAAGCGGCCGCTTCCCTTCTTCTGAAGGGGGCGGCGAGCGGCAAAGCCCCCACCAATACGAAACGGCCGCAAGGAGCCGTCCTGCTCTGGGGGGGGGGGGGGGAGAGAGAGATCTCACTCATTATTTATTTATTTGCCCCTGGTTCTGGGAGATCCATGAAAAATATTTATATCCACTGCTGGAGAATATTTGGCTAATCCCTGCAACATTTCCATGCATAAAGCTGCAAATGTGGCCCATGACCTGGTGGTTAGAAGAAGCAGAGAGGGCCCAACATTGCTTAGGAAATTTTAATCTTTATTATAGGCCTTATTCTGTCTGGGAAAGCCTGTTATTTGTTTCAATTTTTGCCATAATGTTTTTATTTGATTTGCATTATTTAGTAACTCATATGTTTATTAGCTGTTTGAGGCTTGATTGGAATATGTATGTTTTATTTTTACAATATGTGTTTACAAGAGGGAGATGAGGGGGATCAGGATTCAAGTGAGACAGAAGATGGAGAAGCCCTAGTAACAACAGGAGAGATTGAGATTACCAGCTTGGAGGCTGACAAGAGAATCTTGGCCCTTAGAAACAACAAGGCACCAGGGCCTGACTGCCTATCAGCAGAAATTCGGAAGGCAGCACCCTGCTGGTAGGCTCGGATTCTCTATAAGATCTTTAAGAACATCATGGGAGGTGGCAGGGTTCCACGGTCATGGGGTGATAGCTGGATCATCCCAATCTTTAAAAAAGGGGATCGGCATGAACTGACTTGCTATAGACCTATAAACTTACTCCCCGTGACAAGCAAACTTTTCTCATCAATAATCTCCCAACATTTACAGCAATGGGCTTAGGAAAAAGGCATTCTCCCTAAGGAACAATATGACTTTAGGTCCAAAAGATCAAAACAGATTGCTCCTTTATTATGGCTCACTTAATCACGAAATACCTCAAAATCAAATCGGGGAAACTATATATCGCCCTCGTAGATTTTACGAAGGCTTTCGATTCTGTTCCCAGATCCCTGTTATGGAGAAAACTAAAAGGATATAACATCAATCCAACGCTGTTAAATATACTGGTTACATTGCATGACCAGAATGAGGCCAAGGTAAAGGGAAGATCCCTAGGAGTAACTAGTAAATCAATTCCCATTCAAAGAGGGGTACGACAAGGATGCCAGCTTGCTTCTCTTCTCTTTAATCTCTTTGTGTCAGATCTAATAGAGTGGATAAAAAAACATAGTCCTCATCCTCCGAAGATTCAGACATACCCACTTTATGCGCTACAGTACGCAGACGATTTAGCGCTGTTTGCGCAGACTGAAAAGGGACTGAGATTAGCGATCAAAGGGCTATTAGATTATGCAACAGCAAATAGATTAAAGGTGAATCAGGGAAAATCAAAGATTTTGAAAATAGGAGAAAGATTCCGGCAGAACGAAAGCTGGACAATCTCGGAGGCTACACTCGAGGTAGTAAATAAATTCACATATCTAGGCATAATCATTACTCCCAGGGGCACATGGACCCAACATGTCAGAAACAGGGCCCGATTAGCAATGGTCACTACAAAGACACTGATTAAAGCATATAATTCCTCAAAAAATAGTCCTGTTGAGATGATCATAGAGGTTTTTCGAGCGAAGGTCATCCCTATGTTAACATGGTGCAGAATGTACCTCTTTCGCAGATACCAGCGTTTTGGAACGGGTGCAAAATTATTTTTTACGCAGACTATTAAAAGTGGGGAACTGTATTCCAGGAGCTGTTCTCAGAGCTGAGACAAACATGCTCTCTGTAGAACATCACGTAAGGATAACTCTAGTAAGGTACTGGGTCAGGCTACTGACGCTTCCCTCTGACTCCCTCCAAATCTTATGTTTGAACGGGGAACTCCAGCACGATGGAGCCAGAGCATATACATGGATTCGACATGCTGCATTAACAGTAAGCAAATTGGGCTTTTTGATTGCACACTTAAGTACTCAAACTTTAGGTGAAATTAAAACCTGTATTCGACAAAGATCCAGTGATATTGCAATGCAGGAAGATCTCGCGGACCTCAGAAATTGGAGGGTAGCCCCAGGACTTGCAATAAGTAAAACATGTTTCAAAAGAGAAACATATCTAGATGTCCTGGGGAACCCTCGTCTGAGACGGCAGTATACTATGTTTCGGTTTAGTCTTATTCCATCTGCTGTGGTAGAAGGTAGGCACGCAAAGGTCCCTTACCAAGAACGGGTATGCTCATGTTCATTGGCAGAGATAGAGACAGTGGAGCATCAATTATTTAATTGCCCATACTACATTCATCACAGGGCAATTTTGCTGGCTCCCTTGTTGAAGGGTAAGGGACTTACACGATCTCAGTCCCTAACATATCTAGCCAACTTACTAAACCTTAGCGACATCATACCCTTCACAACGTTCCTCACCCTTATAGTCAAAAGAAGAGAGGAAATCAGGCTCCAACTAAAAAGAAAGTGAGGATCATTGGGTGTGGAAGCAAGCTATATAATTACAATAAGGAGTGCTATATGCAATTCCATGCACATTATTGTATGAATACCATCTATAGGCTGCTCCCTGTTGCAGGGCTGCTGTTTTTGGCAACTGCGGAGTGCTTTCCAATGTCGTAATCCCTTAATATTTGAAAAGGTCTATGCAAATAGCAGGGCCAAAATGATTGGAGGATTGTTAGTCAGGGGACAAATGTTGGCACCATAACCCCGAGAAGGGCAAGCCCTAACATCAAATGGCAGTATTGCATTGATAGCCCTTTCAGGGGACAAGTGCTGGCCCCACAACCCCCGTGAAGGGCAAGTTGAAAACTAAAGGGAAAATGTTGGCGCCATAGCCCCCGGGAAGGGTAAGCTGCCATTGAAAGTAGGATGTTTAATGTTAAATGCCTGAAGGAGCCAAAATCTATAAATTAATTGTAAGAGATAGAACAGCCTATGCAGGGTTTATGACCCCTGCTTGTATAAGCTTTGCCCTCTAGGGGGTAAGTATCGGTGCCACAACTTTTGCAAACAGCAAGCCGATATTGAATGGAGGGTATAAATGTCATTATGTGGGACTAACGGCTTCTGTAATTATACAATTGATGGCTGCAAATTATTTTATCCTTATATTTTATTATTGTATATTTGTTTTAGGCTTATGGTATATAGGAATTTTATGTTAATTGCCTAATTTTGGTTGAGCTTCGCCTGGCAAAAGTAAGTAACAACCTGGTGTAAAAATGTGAGAGAAAATAGAGAGGGAAGGGTTAAATCGGAATGGAAGTCCTTAGGATTTCCCTTCCAGCCTGGTCAGGAAGTATGAAGTGTGCACAGTGAAGGTATCATACGGTGCTATGTACCTGGCCAAAATGCGAGGCGGTTATTTTTGATGTATTGGCGTCTGTCGTATTGTCAATGTATTGTCTCTTTTGTTCTCCTTTGGCCATGGCGAAAGCTAGAGCCTAATAAAATAACAATTGAATTGAATTGATTAATGGGTTTGTTTTCTTGTATGTTGTTATAACCTATGGTTTTATCAATACTAAACACTATACTATGCTACCTTAAAAGCCACGTCCCATTTTCAAACATGCATACTCATGCTCAGCGTGGTTAAGGATCTGCACCTGACACTTGCTCATCTCTAGCTGCTGAATTATACGGAGCAAGTTGTGGAAGATGATGATCACCGCTGCCATGGCTTGGAATGACAGACAAGCAACAACCAGCACTGCTTCTGCCAATGCCCAGGCTCAGGCTCCCAGATTCTCTTGCGAGTGCTGCATCCCATAGGGTGAGGAAGGAACGAATGAAGGGGGAGTGGGGGAGAGAAAGTCTAATATGTCCTCATGAAATGCTACAGGACTGAATTGGTCTTTAGGAAGTTTCTGAAGAAATGGTCAAGCAGAGCTCTGGCTAAGCTATGAGCCAGCATTGGTAGTGTGCCAAAGATCTGTGGTGTGTAGACAGAGGCCTGGGACAACAACTTTGCCTCTGGCTGTGGGATGCAAACCTTGTCCTACTATGATTTCTTGGACAGATTCCTCTACGCGAATGGTATCATTGTGGCATTCAGGCTGTATGGATGCACCTTTGTGAGAGGTCAGAAATGGCTTGATGCCATGCCACTGATGCCTTCTAGTTCTTTGCCCACGTCAGCCCTTATCCCTGCCTCCATAGCACAGTCCCCCCCCTAAACCCCACCTGTGTCCGGGGCCTTATGACTGTACTGTGGACACCCAATGTTACTCCTGGGCCAAGGAAGATGTCACCCCGATAATGTCTCATTAGTTTGCTGATTTCCTCCACTTTAACTTTGCTCTTTCTCTAGTTAGTGATGACATTTCCCTGGCCAAAGACCACTATTACTCCACATGAATCAAATCTCACTCCTGCAACCCCCACCATCTCTTCTCTTCAATCATTTCATGGTTTGCACACACATTTCCAGCTGTAACATCTTTATTTTCCTTCCAATTTGGATGCAATTTGGACTCATTGTGCCTCTCTTCAAAGGGATCATTCATGACAAATTTAGAAAAGATTGGATAAAGGGTCCAAATTTTATAAGCAATGACATTTTTGTGATTTTAACAGAAGTTGCAATTTCCTTAAATCAATTGCAGGGGTTGCCTCTGTTTACATTATCAAGGTTTTACTAGATACAGAGATCTGCTTTTTGGAGCATTTGTAGCAAAGCTGAAGAAGTCAGGAGGAGGTGGGTGGAGCAGAGAAGGAGCAGGTGCCAGAGGCATTGACGCTGGCATAGGCTTCAGTCACTGATACCCCAAAGTCTGTGGGGGCATACACGTGGGAGAATACAAGACAGAGGTCGAGGTAGCAGGGCTCAAGAGTTATTGGTCCCTTTTAAATGGGTGTGGCAGAGGGGGCGGTCTGTGGGCATACCGCAACAGGGGCAATGTGGTGTGTGTGGGTGCACACTGGTGGACACCAATCCCTCTTGCATCCCTACGCATCCCCGTGTACATAGCAACCTGTATTGTTGCTGGTTGCTCCATGTGTGGGGGTGCGAGGGAATGCATGGGAATGCGTGGGTCGCAGGAGCATGCACCCATGTACCCCCACATTTACATAGGATGCTCCCCCGTGTGGTTGATGGGTGTCCATGTGTGGGAGTGCCTTGTGTATAAAGGGTCATAGAGTAGTGCACCATCAGTTTACTGATGATACTCAACCCCATATTTAGTCATAACATCTTTGAGGAGTTGAACGTATACATTGAACAACATGGGCAATCAAATAGTATCTTGGGGAATGCCACAATTCAAGTCTATTGGGAATGATGCAAAACCATCCATTGCCACCAACTGATTCCGCTCTGTAGGGATGGGAAAACGAGCTTAATATTAATACTAAAGTAGGAACTTTAGAATTAATACTAATAATACTAAAGTGAGCAGCAGATACTAAAATTCTGTTTAGTATTTAAATTTGGAAAAGGCACCATTGTCATTTGCCATCTGCTGGGCTCTGTTCAGCTCACTCTGCATTTCCCCTCACTTGTTAAGTGCATCCTGGTCAACTTCCCCTGGACTCTGCAAGTGCTCATGTTCTCCTGTTCTGCTCTGTCTCCCAGCTCCACTCTCTAGCCTGGGTTACTGCTAGGGCCTCCCTGGTTGGTCTCAGGCCCACCAACCACCCCACAGCTGCCTCATCTCACCTGCACTGCATAATGAGATCAACTTTGCTTTCTACTTGTCCCCAGCTGTAGGTGAAGAGGGCAGCTGGGGACAAGCAGAAAGCAAAGTTGATTACAGAATGCAGCGCAGGTGAGATGAGGCAGCTGTGGGGCAGGGTGGGGTGGGGGGAGGAAGGCAGAGAGGTGTTATGAGACCCAATTTCTATGCAGAAACAATGCAACCCCCACCCACTAAAAGCCCCCAGGCCCTACATTTCCTCCCAAACCCAGTGCCACCCCAGCCCCCAGTCCCTACTGCTAGCCCCCTCCTTAACCCTTGCCCCTCACCTAAGCACAGGCAGCCCTCTTTGACCCCACAGCACCCCAGCCCAGAGCCACATGGTACTTCCTGAGCCCACAACCACCCCCAAAGCACCCCCACCAAACTAAAAAAAACCAGCCCCTGGAATTTGCTCCCCCAAACCCAGTGCCACCCATGCCATCCCCAAACTAGTGCCAGACAAGTACACTACACTTGACTTTAGTAGAAACTTTACTAGTTTTAGAAACCCTATGGATCTTAATACGCTGCCTTAAATCTGTCCTTTTACAAAGGATGATGGAGTAATGAAGGTTTGAGCATGAACACCCAAATTTAAATTTAAAATCTATTAATTTATTAATATTACTTGTTTTAAATTTTAGTATAGTTGTATAATCTGCACTTTTAATATTTGCGTAAAAGGACAGAGTTAAGGCGGTATATTAATTTTGATGGTGATGCGATGAGCTGGTGACTTTCAATAACTAATTAACAGCTACATACGGTATAGTAATTTTGATGTTATGTTACGGAATTCAGAGAAGTAAATCTCATTAATTTCCATGTTTTTGGTGCTTTCGTTTTGTTGTTAAATGTGTTTCAAAATTCAGTTGTAATTAATTGTCATGTTTTTTGGCGATTTTGGTAAACTGTATCTTGTTAAATGTTTTTTGAAATATAAATTTTGTTTAGAAATGGTCCTGCCTTTAACAGTTTTTTAAACCGTAAGGTTTTGTGTTTTAGGAAATATCATCATTTGAGTCCAGATGCCTCTGCAGCTGTACTGCCATTGTCTTCTCAGTCACCTTCCCTAAAAAAAAAGGGAGATTAGAGACTGGGTGATAATTGGCAAGATGTTCAGCATCAAGCAATGGTTTCTTGAGAAGGGGGATGGAACTTTGCACACTTAAGGTTAGCCGGCACCCTCGCCTCCATAAAGATGTTAACAATAGGTACCATTGCCCCAGTGCTCACTCTCAAGAACCATCACGGGCATACGCTGGACATACAGGTGTTGACTCTCAACCATCCCAACAGTGCTCAGATTTCTTGTTCATTAACCACATCAAAGTCCACCACGGGAATACAGTCCCTGGGCCTGGACTCCCTGGTTCTCCACATCAAAAGGTCCAGTGTGTTCCAGTTAGAGTCCCTCTATTTTCTCTGCAGAGGATGGAACAAACTCTTCACAGTGCTCCACTGAAGAATGTGTAGATGGGTTGAGGCAGTCTGGATCCACCAGGCTGTGCACAACCCAGAACAGTTGTGCTGGTCTAATCCCTGAAGTATCTATGCCCAAGGACATTACAACCACTTGAAATTGCTGACAGCCTTTCTGTAAGGCACATAAACCCTCTGTACAGTTGAAGATGGGCCTCCAGATGTCTCCTCAGCTCCCTATGCCAGATGCTATTATACTACAGTGGTCTATGGATGATCCAGATTACTAAGGTCCGGAAAGGAGCCAAGGAGTCAAGGGCCCTCTCTAACAGCTAAAGTCATCACTGAGCCTGCGGACTCCTTGGTTGGAATGGGCAGACAGATTAACTCCAGCACGTAGAAGGAGACATCTGAAATCCACTATATTCAACAGTCTCCATGGTCATAGGTCAGCTGCGGTGCTGTTGGTTGGGTAGAGCAGCACCCGCACAGAAACACCCCCACCCAAAGGGGTGACTTGAACATCTTACTCAAAGACAAGGTCAAGAGCCTGGCCAGCCGTGTGGGTTTTACCCAGCCTGGACTATGTGGGTAAAACGCAGAGATTCTGGGTATTTTTAGACATTACGCTGGCCTGATTCATCCCAGTGAATCCCCGGCGGGGGTGAATGAAATAACCACCCCCCGTGGTCAAACAATGGCCCGAATAGACGTGCCGACTGATCCTGGAGGGGAATCGGGGAGGGGGCTGCGTGGCGCAACGTGCTGCCGCACGGCCCCGCCCCCCCACGCTCCCACGCTGCCCGCCCTCTGGGGAGACAGGTGGGCGCCGCGGCCAATGCAGCCGCAGCGCCCAGCTGCTTTGACCACAGCCCGGAATCCCGCCGGGGATTCCGGACTGTGATCGCCGGCCAGACGTTACTTTTTATTGCTTCCCGCCGGGAATCACTTTGACCACGCTTTCGGAGCTCGTCCTGCGGGGAGCCCAGGAAGCGTGGTTGAAACTGACCCCATGTGGGAATCGGCCGTGGTGAACATCTGGCGGCCGCCAAACAGACATTCAGGGTGCTTTGGCCCCGCAGCAAAATTGACCGTGGTTCACTGTGGTTGACTGTGATCTCGTAACGTCTGAAAATACCCAATATCTGTGAAGCTTCTTCATCTTCCAGAGGAGATGTAAGACATTTCTGTTTGGCCAGGCATTTGGCAGGTGGGAATAGGGTTTGGTGCGATTAGGTAGAGGGGTTGGTGAGGAGGATTGGTGGGTAGTAGGTGGGGTGGGTGGGATGATGGGATTTTAAGGAGTTTTAATGAATTATTGTATTTTATATTTTGTTTTTTAATTTCAATGTTGTGAGCTGCCTTGAGTCTTTAGGAGAAGGGCAGGGTAAAAATAAATAAATAAAATTGCATCCAGGAACTCTACTACGTATCATTTCTAGAGCGCTACCAGGTGGATGCAGCGCTTTATAAACATAGATTTTCAAAGACAGGTCCCTGTCCAGTGGGTTTACAATCTAAGATGGACGAAGAGAACAAAGAAGACAGACAGACACGCACACTCCCATTTTACAGATGGGGAACTGAGGCTGCGACTTGCCTGAGGCCACCCCATGAGTTCATGGCTAGGGTGGGATTCAAATTCTAGCTTCCTAGGTCCACGCCCAGCACCCTATCCACTGCATCCCACTGGCTCTCTAGGCTGAGTGGTTGTGACTTGCCCAAGGCCACCTAGTGAGTTCATGGTGAGTGCAGAATTTGAACCCTGGATTCCCATCCACTACACCACACTGCCTCCCAGGGGCCACTATCCTGGAGCTACTGCTGATGCACAGATTGAATTCCCCCAAGACAATTTATATGGTGATGCAAAAGTCAGAATTTTTTATCCTCCATCAAAGTATCCCTAATTCCCTTTAAGAGTCCTGGATAAAAACATGGCTTCTTGTTCAGCATCGTCTATGCTAAGAAATAATCATGTCTACCTCTTTGGGTGTTTTCAAAAAAGATGCTACCATGCGTGGCCACCCAGACCCACTCATACGCCCGCCTGTCTGAAGGTGGAGTAGGGGATGTGCGGACGCAGTGCCCGTTCCTGGCCACTCACAGGGCACTGCCAAAAATAGAGTGCCCCATTCATGGTGCCGAGCATCAACTAAGCTGAATTCAGGCGTTACATAGTTGTGATATTAATTTACCTTGTCAAATGTTATCCAAAAATGAGGGTCAGAAGACAGGAACATTAGAGTTTACCTCAAAATAATAATAAAATAATAATAAATAAAATGCTGATCAGTTTGCCAATAATGCCTAGCCCACATTTGTGGGAAAGGCTGATAATAACTATTGTTTGTTTATATTATGTCCTCTTTTAGAACAATGGAACGGAGATGAATTAAATAAAGAGAAGTTGCTGTGTGTTGGATGAAGGGAAATGAGTTCCTATGGAATTAACCACAAATTCATCTTAGGGAGCATGTTATATTCAAAGGAATAGTTTGTGTCAGCATAAGCAAATGACTATTGTCATAAAGACATCATTCTGCGGCTGAAATTTCTGATAAGACACAATGGGATCATTTTCCTGAGCATGGGGTTTTCCTCAGGAAAATTCACGGTATAGCTGTACCTCCCAGACATACTCCTCCTGAATCATGGACCCTTTTCACACACACCCTCTAACAGGGATAAAATGGGGGGTACATTTTATTATACATGTTGTAGGGTTACAGGTGTGCTCTATGGGTGCCCTGCAACATGTATAATAAAATGTAACCCCCATTTTATCCATGTTAGAGGGTCTTTGTGAAAAGGGCCATAGTTTCTCACCTGTTCTTACTTGAGATCAAGTGGACAGGATTTACTGGTGACAAAATGATGATGTTCCTTGCACCTGGCCAACTGGTTCATCTAAAGGTTCCAAAGAATCCTCCCCTAACTTCTCCCGAGATCTATAAAGAGTAGGGGTGTGTCATTCATTTTTGTTGTGTTTAGTTACTAAAACAAAGTAACTAGGAAATGAAAATGAATGAATTAGGAAATAAATAAAAACAAAAATGAATGAACTTTTAAAAATGAAAATGAAAGGGGAAACAAAAATGAATGAGGTTCCTATTGATTTCAATGGGAAACAGATGTAAAATGAAAATGAATGAGTTTAAAATGAAAAAAACCCAAACAAATGGATTTTTGGAAATGAAAATAAAAGGGAAAACAACAATGAACGATTTTTTAAAAACGAAAGTGAAAGGGGAAATGAAAATGAATGAGATCCTTTCTGCACCCCCCTAATAAAGAGAGTCTACTCCTGCTTTCCCCTACTTGGAGAGACCTACAGTCTAGATAGTCCATGTAGGGTACGATGTTAGACTCAAACAATTGGAAGGGAATTCAAGGGTCATCTAGTCCTTTCTCCTGCACTGAGGCAGGATACCCTACTCCTAGAGGATCCCTGACACTATGGGATCGTGTACTTACCCTCAAGAAAGAAAAACAATTGGGCATGCTCAGAAGGGCCTGAATGGCTTGACCAACCATGGGCCCATGGTGTGGACAATGTGCTTGTATGTAGCTTCTTATGATGTCTAAGCACACGCTGACTCATGGTGTGGGGTTGTGCTCAGCCAGAGCCATCATGACGTAGCGAAACCAACTGGAATGTTTATTTTCTGTGCATCTCCATGGTTGTGCTTTTCCTAGGTTGACTCTTTGCACCTTTTACCAGGCACTGCTCCGGCTGTGCCATGACTAGCGCCCATACCAGAGCCTAGCCCTTGCAACTACAGCTCCACAACATGCCCCAGTGGCTGATCCTGCCATGGACCCTGGGGAGACCTTCACTCTCAGTCTGGTTGCCTTGGATCCAAGAAGCCAGTCCTTTCATATGGACACAGAGACTGTGGGCCTGGAGACACAAGATTTGATCAAGATTTACATTCATTGACAAAGAACGTTGAGTTGGGAGAACAGGCAGAAGAGGAGCCAAGCTACCCATTGAACTTCATCCCTTCGGACAATGTGCCTCTTTGTAAACTGACACTCATTCCCGAACTTTCCAAAGTACAAGCTACCCAGAAAACCTAGAAATGTAAGAAGGTGTTGATTTTGTCTAATTTTAATAGTTACTTTCAACGTGCTTGCATGGCTTGCCGTGGGCGAGGGTGGGAGATGGGAGTGAGGGGGATGGAGATCCATTGGATGCACTTTTCAAAGCAGCAACTACATTCGCTTGGTTTTGTTTTGCTGTAGGTCACGTGTGCTGTGTGAGGAATGGAGTTGGACCTGTGCCTGCAAGACTACCAAATGTGTGGCAGCAGATGCTGTACGGATCCAGAACAGCGTTCCTTGGGGGATCCCTGCAGGTGGGCGAGGTTGTGTCAGCAACAGGAGCTGGCCTGGAGGGACATAGAGAAGAGGATGGTTCTAAGGCAGGAAGATGCCACTGAGCTGAGGTGAATTGGGAGGCAGGATGAGTGCCATTCTGAACAGCTAGACACTGCTTTGCTGCTGCACCTGAACAGAATGGATGGGGTGTGGTAAGAAAATCACACCCGATCCCCCCAGGCAGTCACACTGCTGTGCTATCATTTCATTGATTTGGAAAAGGCCTTCCTCTCAGTAGGGCTGTGATGCTGGATGTGCCGATGATCTTCTCATCTAGTTGGCCTCTTGGCCAACTAGTTTGAATTTCAGTAATCCTCCATGAAATCCGTCAGTGAGACATTGGGTGCTTTTAGATGATGGCACCCACAGTTCTGCTCCACCTCACACCCGGAAATCCTGTCTGTCTAACAGCAGGTCACCAGATGTGCAGGTGGAGCAGAAGCAGAGCAGGCGGTGCACCACCTGTGGAGTGGGCTGTCCAAAGTGTGGTCGCTGGCCAGAAGCAGAGCTACCCATGGACAGTCACTGCAGGTCCGCTCCCACCCAGGGGTTGTCCCAGGCAATGCCATAGAGCTGTGGGTGGCAGCCTAGAGCAGCGGGCGATTCGCCCCCCAGCTCTATGGTGTGAGGGACGGTTGTGCTGCATGGGCAGACTGCAGGTCGTGGCAGCTGCTGGGTCTGTATAAACATGGGGGGGTGGGGGGTGGACCTAGGCCACACCTGGAGTAGGTCCTGAGGTGGCCACCCCTGCATCCATTTAAAGACACCCACTGGCTTTTGTCAAGGTCCAAGGGGGAATGAGACACGGCTGCATAATGTCTCCAGACCTTTTGAACATTCTGCAAGAAGCTGCATGGAGGAAAGCTCTGGAAGGTTCCCAGGGCAGATTCAAAATAGGTAGGACTATCACCAATCTGTGGATGATGTTCTGTTGGCAAACTGTAAACTACCAAGCTTGGGAACAGGCTCCATGAAGTGGGTATAGATTATGATTTGAGACTAACTGTGATGAGAAATGAAGTGCTGACAGTGTGTAAGAATCACTCCCATGATGGGAGGATATTGGAGGTGGCTGCTGAATTGGGAAAATGCAGTGAACATGGGTCCCTGAATAAAACTCAGGCTGTTTTTAGATGTGCGGCCAATTCTAGCAGATTTTCAAACCTGTTTTTAGAAACCTTGCAGCGGAGGTTGCCCGGCTGCCACTGGAAACAGTGATGCCAGGCGACTTGTGCATTCTTTTTCAAATGGATTTGTCAAACCCTGATATTGAGGCTTGACAAATCATGCGCACACCACCTGGTACTGCTGTTTCCAATGCTGGCTGGGCGACTTCCAGTGCGGGGAGGACATCGAAATGTCACTCGTACAATTTTTCTAAAAGCAGATTTTAAAATCTGCTAGAATTGGCCACCGGTCTGACAATGGTCTGAGTGGCATAGACTCACTAGAAAAGGCAATGGGCGCAGCAGCAGCAGCAGCTACCCCTTCAGGATCCTTGGGTGAATGAACATCAATTGGTCCTGCTGACTTCAATTCATTCAAACTGGCCAATATTCTCTGAGTGCTCCCTACTTACCCTGCCCTGTGTCCCTTTACCATTCCTATTTGTATCAGCTTTGCTAGCTGACTCCTCTCAGCACACCTTCTTTGAAAGGACAAGTGAGTATCAAACAATTCATCCTTCTTTGCATCATCTGAATGAGACGCCTTTACACTCCGTTACTGCTGTGCAGAGAATGCCACTTCCAGCCCACAGCGCTAAATTGCATTAAACCAATTTGCTAAATCAGGTGTTAATCAAGGTGCACTTACAATTTACTAGATGCATTGTCAATGGAACATGACCAGCAGCAGAAGTACTGGAGTTCAGGACACAGCAGTGAAATGGTTACTATATCACCGTTTCCCATGTTTAATGTATTTATAGAAAAAAAATATATTAGCTCAGACCTTCCACCAGTGAAAAGGGTCATGCTGGATTCATCACTGGATATATTGTTTGTTGTCTTGACAAAGGCATTTTTCTTGGCCTACAGGTCAACATAAAAGTTCTCCTCCACGAGTAGCAGAGCTTTGTGGCTGTGGTCACATGGGCCACGAACAGCCCAAGAATGGCCACAGCACCCTTTAGCACCACCTCCAGGCAGCTTGGCCTCCGTATGACACCAGCCAAACACCAGGCTTCTGCTCCAGGCAGCTTGGTCCCCTTCTGTACCAGGGGTCCATAGCTACTCACATCTTCACACCCTGAGCCATAGCTCAAGTCTCTGCAGCCAGTCAGTCCTAAAGCTGAGCAGATATAGATCATGAGTGACATAGATCACCAACAAACAAAACTCACAAATTCCTCCCATGTGGTATACCTGCGCTGGGGGAACTTGGGACATTGTTATATGCCTGAGGCTGTATCATTAAGTGTGGGAGCCTGGGACCCGGAGCTGGGGCCTTGGAACAGTAGCTGAGAGAGCGAGAGTACTAGTGAAGGAGAATAGCTGAGGCAGAGCTGGAAGAGCCTGTAAAAGCTGGAAGAGCCCAGGACACTGGGGAAAGGGGCCAGTTGGGGCAAAAGCTGAGGGAACCTGGGGCACTGGTGAAAGGGGTCAGACAAAGACTGGGAGAGCCTGGGCTATTGGGGAGGAGGCTGGGCACTGGGGGGAGGGGTTCTCACATAGCTAAACGTAGGTTTGCTCGGAAGTACGACAGCCGACTCAATCTGTTAATTCCTCCCACCCTTTCTAGCAATCATATTAAGGAGAATTGTGGGGGTATTGCTAACTCTTATAATAGGCTTGTCACTGGGAACTGGAAGTTGTATGTCACATTTACAATTGTCCAGCATACATGCACAAGCAGATTGTGAAGTCCTGACTCATGTGTTCCAACAGATATGTCCTGGGCATGTATTCCAGCAGATAGTCCATTTATCTTGAATGGCTTTACTTGCATGGGTACATACTCACTCATTACGTTTTGTCCTTAAAAACTGGGAGGAAGAGAGAGAGAGAGAGAGAGGGAGGGAGAGATGGAAGCTCTTTTTAAGGATTAAAGAACAACTGAAGAACTAAGCCTTCGATTGTCATGCACTGAAGCAACTCCGTTGGCCTGAATGAAGAAATCCCAGTTTACACTAATTGAGGATTTTGACCCACAATGTCCAACTTCAAGAGGCTCTCAAGTTGTTGTTGAGTCTATATCAATCAACAGAGGGGGGAGAAGTCCTTAATGATGGTAGTTCTCTCTCTTCCTTTCTGGCTAAATACATTTCCCACTGCTGTCCTCATTGGGTGTTTTCAGACGAGACACTACCCCGCCTGGTCATTCAGGAGCCATGGAGTCGGTCACCCATTTGAAGGTGGAACAACCATATGGGCACTCCCATGAGCCACAGAGCACCCAGTCCTGGCCACACACAGAGCACTGCCAGGAAATCCGGAGTCCTTCCTGTGGGGCAGGCCAAATGGCTGATGACACTTCCATGGCTGGGGTAACCATGCTCCTCTTCCTAGTCTTGTTGCACTTTTAGAACAATGATATGTAAAGTGCTGTATGAGAAGTCAGTTACACTCCTTCACATCCTGTCTTCTCTTTGTTGGTGACATAGGGTCAAATTCTATATTGCACAATCCTACTGAAGTTAGTTCAGCACCTGGTAGTCAGGGACCCGAGTTGACTGCGGTGCTGCAATTTGCAGTGATTTTCGCAGAATCAGCCAATCCTCGCAGAATCCTTGCAGAATCAGCCAATCCTGACCATGAACCGGGGGTAAATAGACCCCTGGGAGATAAATTGTGGGTGGGTGGGGTCTGAAGGCCCTATGTTTGCATGAGGGAGGTGCTGAAATTCCAGAGGATTTGAGTTGTGTTTGATTAGCAAAGTTGTGATTCTATGTCAAACCTATTGCAAATTTGCTTCCCAGCATGCATAGTTATACAAATCAAGTTAATTATGCAAATATTAATGCTCACGGTGAATTTGCAGAATTTGGCTTCACTGGTTGCAGAATTTAAGATTTTTTGGTGCAGTCAACTCGGGTCCCTGCTGGTAGTATTCATTATAATAAGAAGCCTTTATTTTAATACTGCAAAAATCAGTGTCCAGCTCTGCTAGACATATAGCTAATCTGGGTATATGAAGTGTAAATGAGTATTTTCAGACGTGACGGGGCCAGTATTGGCCCCATCATGGAATCACCTATTGATCCCCCGCCGGGATCAAAACAGCATGGCCAACAGACGTGCCGGCTGATCCTGGCAGGGAATCGGGGGAGGGGGCGGGGCTGCGGGGCTCAACGTGTGGCTTCACAGCCCCACCCTCCCACGCACCCTAGGCCGCCCGCCCTCTGGGAGACGGGCGGGCGCCACGGCCAATGTGGCCACAGCACCCGCCCGCCCCCCGAGGCATTGACCATGGCCCAGAATCAGCAGCGGGCATGACCGCTGATTCCAGACTGTGGTCAGGGGACAGACATGACGTTCCCAAGCTCAACCACGGTGAATTCCCCGTGGTTGAGCGTGGGAACATCACATCTGTTGGCCCAAACATGAGCTTCCTGCCGGGTGTTCACCCCTGTGACTCATGGGAGGGAATCTCTTTGACCACGCAAACGGCGATGGTCCGGGCAGGACAGCCATTTGCGTGGTCAAAGAGATTCCCGCTAGTGATTCACGGGGGTTAACATCTGGCAGGAATCTCTTTTCAGGCCAACAGACATTATGGTCCCTTGCTCACCATGTGGGAATTCACCGTGGTTGAGCGTGGGATCGTAACGTCTGAAAATACCGACTATGAGCATTTTAAGGGTTAAGCAATCAGGTGATAGCCATACAGAGAATCTGTGTCAAAGCGTGGAACAGAGCTCTGGACTACCTACTGAGTGTCTTGTTAACAAAAGTAGCCTTCCTCTTAATAAATGATAGGAAATATTTAATTGAAAACTGAAGATTACACATAGGAAATAGATGGGAAAAGGTTTCATAGAGATGCTTTCTATTTTACTATGAACAGCTAGAGCACAGAAGGGGACTTTGAATTGTACTAGGACTCATTGGAATTTCTGTCTGGTTGGAGAACCACTATCAATTACATTTTTACTTTAACAGGTGAAGGATAATGCCGCTATTTTTATTTTTTATTATTATTATTTTTATTTTTTTTATTTTTTACTTATTTTACATAAACCTTGGAGAGGTTATCATCATCAAGTATGATACATAGAGTAAACCCCATAACATTAAGTAAACAAAACATAACCATAACTTCTGTACTTCAATATTGAGTTACTATTGGTTGTACCTGAACTGTTTATATATAAAAGTCAAACAAATATGCATTCTCATCTGTCTCTATGGGTTCCTTCTGCATCACTTTCATGCATGGGAGCTATGTTGCTACAAAGCCCTCTTTCTTGTTCTGTATTGTCGCTGAGATTTTTTCCATAGAAAACAAGTACCACAAATGATTCATCCATTCCAAAAAGGTAGGTCTGCTTTCCGCTTTCCATTTCCTAGCAATCAAACTTACAGCTGTTATACACATTTTCCTACATGAATCTGCATATCTCTGAATCCTTTGTGATTCCGGGTAGATGCCCAGTAGACCAATGTCGGGTGAATAGGGGATCACCGTTCCCACCACTGTATTCATGTTCTCCCAGACCTCCCTCCAGAGTGGTTGTATGACCGTACATTCCCGCCAACAGTGCAGGTAAGTGCCCCTTTCCCCCACATCCCTTCCAACACATACCCCCTCTGACCCCCTCCCCCCAATTTTCTCTAACTTAGTAGGGGTGAGGTAATACCTCATTGCTAGTTTTATTTGTATTTCTCTAAACTGTAATGATCTGGCACAGGTATGCATGTGGTTCCATATTTGTGTCTTGGTCTGTTTATCTAGATTTCTGTTTAAGTCTATATTCCATCTCTTCATATATTTATCCTCATTTTGAAACCAGATTATTTTTACTTGGCCATAGATTCTTGATAATCGCCCCCTGTTGGGTGAGTATTCAAAAATTCATTTTCCCGATCCATGTGATAGCCAATTTAGTCCATGTTTTCATATCTTCTTTTAATTGGTTGAGAAAAGGAGGGTACTTTTCATGGAATAAATTTTTAACTTGTCTAGTAATGTGTACCCCTAAATATTTAATGCTAGTTTCCATTTCCGGGAAAGGTAAAATTTGTTTTATTTGATTCCTTCTGTTCCCTTCTGCTCCTAGTATTAATGTATTTGATTTTCTATAGTTTATTTTATATCTGGAGATAGCCCCAAATTCTTCTATTAGGGTTATTATTAGTGTCTCAGGTTCTGCAATGAACAGAATCATGTCACCCGCATAGTGCCAGTTTATGTTGATATTCCCCTATTCTGATTCCTTGTATTTCATGTTCCTGTCTGATTGCTATCGCCAGCCCTTCCAACATAATGCCAAAGACGAGTGGCGACAGGGGACAGCCCTGTCTCACCTCCCCTTTTTAAGGCGAATGGTTGCGATAGTTCCCCATTGATCAAAATTTTTGCTGTTGGCTTCAAATTATAGCATCTAGCCATTTCATAAAGTTACCTATAAAACCCATTTTAGTCAGTGTTGCCATCAAGGATTTTCTCTCAATTGAATCAAATGCTTTGTGTACGTCGGCGGAGAATATAATTGCAGGAATTTTCTGTTGTTGTGCATGGTGCACCATGTTTACCACGCGTCTATATTATCCGTTCCCACTCTATTGGGTATAATTCCCACTTGATCCGGATGTATGATTTCTGTTATTACAGCTGCGAGTCTTGTTGCCAATACCTTACAGTCCACATTTATCAGGGAGATTGGTCTATAATTCTCACATGACTCTTTAGGTTTATCTGATTTGTGTATTAATGTGATAGTGGCCTCATAGAAAGTTTCTGGCATTTCCCCCTCCCTTAGTATTCCATTGTATAAATCTACCAAGTATGGAGTTATTATCCCATTGAACATCTGATAGAATTCTGCGGGAAATCCATCGGGCCCCCTTGCTTTATTTTTCACCAGTGATTTAATTGTGTTCTGCACTTCATCTATTGTTATGAGAGCATTTAGGAAGCTACACTGACATGCATTTATCTTAGGGATATTGTATTTCTCTAAACATTGTTTTATCTTTGCAGGATCTGGTTCCCTTGACGAGTAAAGTGTGGAATAAAACTTAAAGAACTCAACTTGAATGTCCTTTGTCTGTGTGTATTTATGATCCTCTGTTAAAATTTCAGTGATAATGTTTGTTTTCCTTTGGTTTGTAACTAAACTTGCAAGTGCTTTGCCTGCTTTATTTCCATGTTCAAAATAAAATCCCTGTATATATTTCAATTGTTTCATTGTAGTTTCTGTTTCATGCGTGTTTATTAATGTCCTCACTCTGCTCATTTCACTTTGTGATAGCTTCGTGGGGTAGGTTTTATTTAAATGTTAGTTTATTCAGTTGCCTATAAAGATCTATTATATATGCTTTTTTTTTTTTTTTTTTTGAGCACTCAGAGCTATGCATGTCCTCCTTAAGGTTGCCTTGGCAGCTTCCCATAATATTTGTGATGACGGGACTGAATTTTTACTTGTGTATTCCTTCACTTGTTCTTGTAAAACTTCCTTATATTCTTTATTTTTAAGTAATGCTTTGTCCAATCTCCGTGTTTTCCTCCCTAATGACTCCTGCTCTCCCCATATCAGTGTGATGATTCTGACAATACCACGGGGTAAATCTGGCAATCAATACATCTATTCATTAAGTGCTTATCAAGCCATATGGGATCTATTCTTGTATAGGGGTTATGTACATGTGAAAAAACCGTATGCTCCCATGCTGTGGGTTTCCAATATCTCCATGCATCCATCCAATTATTGGTTATTAATTTATCATGCAGTTTTCCCTGCCAATGCTTCAATTTGGTCTTGCGTGAATGATCTAGTGACATTAATATAGTGTTAAAGTCTCCCTGTAGGATCAATTCTCCATACAGATTTTCTGTTATTTTTGTCATTACATCTTGAAAAAATGCCCCTGTCTTGTCATTAGGTGCATATACATTTACTAAAGACATTTTTTGCCCCTCCAGCTTCCCCGTTACCGTTAAGAATCGTCCTTCTTTATCTCTAATTGTTTTTTTGTGTTCAAATTTCCATTTTGTGGCTATTCCAATTAGTACCCCTGTTTTTTTCTGAGGTGCTGATGATTCATACATATATTTGAATGTTTTACTTTGAAATCTATTTATGTCCCCCTGTTTTAAGTGTGTTTCCTGCAAATAGAAAACATCCACTCTTTTTTCCATCAGTAAATTCTTAACTCATCTCCTTTTGATAGGTGTATTTAACCCTTTTACATTCAGGGTCATTATTTTAATCTTCCCCATGTTTCTTATTTTTATTTGTGTGTTTACTCTTCATGCATATCTGCTTTCTACCCATATGAAACCTCTGGTACTCATTAATTATCCGTCCAATCCTCCCAACCATAACAGTTTTGTCAACATGACAGTAAAACCTTTTCAACATTTTTGATGCTTTTGCATTTCCCCCTTCTAGTTTCTCTGGTGAGAACTGCGCTGTGCTCTGTTCCATCCTATATGTTTGTATGCGGATGTTTCTTTGGCTCTGCTATACAGCTCGCAGAGCCATTCATCTGATGTAGCAGAGCAGTGTCCTTTTCTGTTTCCCTTCCATAGCCTTCCAGTTGCTGTACCCTGTTGTTCCGTGCTTTCTTGTTGTGGTGTATTAGCGTGCAGAAACATCTCTCATTCTTCAGTTTCTGTGCCTCGATGCATTATTGCCATTTTTGCTGGAGGCCAAAGTTGTGGTTGCAGACCTTCCTCTGCTAAGGTAGCCATATATTTAATCCAATTTCTTCTCTTTCTCGTGGTTTCTTGCGCATAGTCCGGAAAGATCTTTATTTTTTCTTTCTTATATTCCAATGTCTGTCTCTTTTGTCTGGCCATCATCAGAATTTCCTCCTTATCTTGGTAAAATGTCAACTTAAATATGATTGTACGTGGAGGATCTGCAGGACTTTTTGGTGGATGTCCTGTTCTCTGTGTTCTATCAATTTTTGGATTATGTAGCCTAGGCTCTTCAGGGAAAACAGTCTCTAATATGTTCCATATTAGGTTTATCATGCCCCCTGTTTCTAGGCCTTCCTTGATGCCCACTAGCCTAAGATTGGAGTTCTTTGACCTATTTTCAAGGTCTTCAGTTTTCACTGGTAGCCAGGTCAACTGTTTCTACATTGAGTCTGTCCAGTCTGCAGTTTTCACTGCCTGGTCCTCTATTGAGGAAATTCTCCCTTCAGCTGTATCTATCCTTTTTATAAGCACTTCTGTCTTTTCCCCCCCTGTCTCTCTCTCTCTCTCTCTGCATCCTATTCATTTCTACAAAAAGTTTTTCCCTGTCCTGCTCTGCTTTCTTTAAGTTTTTTTGTATTTCTTTAAACATTTCTTTTATCTCCTCACCTGCCATCTGGGTCTCTGTGGCCTCCGTCTGCGTTGCACTGGATGCCATTTTGTCTCCATTTCGTGGGCACACCTGCAGTGTCTGGCTTGGTGTCCGGAGCGTTTAAAAGTTCGTTATTGAGTTTTTCCCCCCTTTCCTCTGGCCTCTGCACCTATTGGTCAGCATCAGCTTGTTCTTTTAAGCTTTTTACAGTTGCCGCAGTTCAATTTTTTAGGGGGGGGTGTTTCTTCTAGGCTCCGTCAGAGCTCGCGCTTGCCACAGCTAGCCCGATTGGTCTCTCTCCTGCTATTTTTATTTTAAGGCTTGAAGAAATTGTTTGGTCTCCTAGTTGAAAAATGCCTCATTGGAATCTTGTCCATCAAGCTCTGTCCAGATAAATACCAGGTCATGTGGTTCTCCACTCAAATTACTTTGAAACCATGATGTGAACAAGTAAACTTCAGAAAACATTTGCTGCAGGGAAATTGTGAGAGTTGTAAAAGATGTCAATAACAGCGCATCTGAAGTAGAACTTAAAGTACCAGGAGAAATATTTTGAAAAGTGCTGACCACAATTAAATACTTAATCCAGAAAGAGCAGCAATTATTTGAGGCTCAAAGTACACAATCAAGAAGTGCAGATCCAGATATTTGAAGAAGATGAAGATGAAGATGAAGATGAAGATGAAGATGAAGATGAAGATGAAGATGAAGATGAAGATGAAGATGAAGATGAAGATGAAGATGAAGATGTGGCAATTAAAATCCATTCTGCTCAGAGACTGGAAATTGTAACAATGAACTCCTTTTGTTTCACTGTTCATATGATGGATTATTTAATAAGTAAATCATTGTGGCTGAAATATCACTCAATAAATAAAACATTTCTTATTCACCCAGTAACAACTTGGGAAATCAATTTCTGATGTGATGTACTTTACTCTGTACTGTTACTATTGGTTTCTCCAAAGTACAGAAATAATGTACCAGCTGGAAGGATTGACACTATATGCAAGCTATGAATTATGCATATAGGAGCATAGTGATTGAAAGAATAGATCAGATTGGAGCTCCACCTAGTGCAGCATCCAGTCTGTAACATCAGCGTATCAGGAGCCCATCAGCAAGCAGGTAGTAGTGTTCCAGGGCTGGTGTTAAAACAAGGTGGCTGCTTAGGGACCCATGCTTTATACCTGTAGCCACCTGCCTTACGGCCCTATTCCTTCATCTCTGTCCCCTTCCCTCCATGTCAGATGCAGTACAGAAGGGAGTGGGCAAACAGGGGGAGCCCATGCTGTACAGGGCTGCCAGCCACATGCATGACTATCCTGTTCTTTTTGAGTTCCTCTCAGGGGTGTAGCTAGGTGGGAATGGGTCCCGGGGGCCAGCCGAGTGGCTGCACCAATTGTAGCAGCTAGGCTGCTGCCTCCTCTCCTTTGAGGGGATGGGAGGAGTCTGGCTGGTGATTAGGCAGATGGTTGGTGAGTGACGCCATGTCACATGGGACCCTTGGGGGCTCACCCAGGTGCTTTACTCTTTCCATCCCCCTCACTCTGGCAAGGAGGGAAGGGACCAGAAGGAGCGCAGTCCTCCAGACTGAGCCATGCCAGCAGCCGTATCCGATGGGGGAGGAAGAAGAGGAGACTACACAGAGCATGTGCTGACGGACACACTCTGGCAAAATGTGTCTTCTTACCCCCACTAGTTAGAGATTGGTTTGTGCCTTATGTCATAGACTTAATGTTTCCTGTATTAAATGCTGAATGAGTTAAAATATATAGCTGCATTTGCACTGGGGGGCTCTGCTGAAATCACGTTGGAGGAAGAGGTCTTTCTATTTCATTATCAAAACTCCAGAATTGCCTTACACGGTACCAGTTAAATGGAACATGTAAGTGGAGACAGCAAGTCTGGCTGCTGCAAAATGAAGACATATGCCACTTGTCGAAGCACCCCCCCCCCCCAATCAAGACTCAGACAACAAAGTTGGGTTAAACTTGGCCGCACTCTTTATTGACAACCAATAACGAAATAACCACGAACGGTGGGGGCAATTGCACCTAGCAATTTGGGTCCAGTATGCTAACTAATCTTATAACTTATTAAATCCGGTACTGGCCTGGATGTGCCTTCCAGTGTCAGTACCCTTGATCAAACAGTCCCTTCCCTCGACAGGTCATTGCAAATGGCCGAAAGGAGGGACAAGCCCAGCTGCGGGCATGAGTAAGGAGTCTCGTGCCTGCATGGTGTGAGGACAGTGCTTGTCCCTACCCACCCTGCTAAACCACTGCTCCCAGGGCCGTGACCTCAGTGCATGCTGTGCCCCGCATTACACCCGAGGTCACCTCCCCATCTCTTAAGGAGATGACTCAACATTTAAACTTATGCCTATTTACCTATAATAGCATACTGGACCCCTGCAGAGTGCGACAATCTTGCCATCTTGGCTGCACATTGTCTGCATGCCTAGTTCGAATTATTCATCAATTCAATACCTTCGGATTACCCTATTTACTTAAGGAATTCAGAACCGAATCAAAAGTCAATTGAATTAAGCAAACAATTAAACGAACTTAGAATTATAATTAGCCTATTAAAACCTATTCTGCACTGCTGAGGAGGCGAAATAAGCGATCCTATAAATGGTTGCTCGCCAAAAATTCCTCCTCGGCTCCTCTAAGGCAACCATCCAATGACAACAGTGCTAGAGGGGAGGTGGGTGGGGCTGACTCTCTGCCTCCACGTTTAGCTCTGCCGCTCTCAGCGGCGTGCAGGAGACTCGCCCCGCCTACAAGGGGCGTGTCTCCAGAGAATTTCCCCGTGGTGCGCGTCTGCGCACGCGCAACGGGGAGAAACGGCGGGAACAGCCTCTTCAGCTTTCTGCAGCGGCGCCCTCTAACAGGCGCCGCTGCGCGGCTCTAACACAGAGCCTTTCTCAGAAGGGGGGGGGGGGGGCCCGACAATTAGCCCGTCGCCGCCATTTTGGCGGCGAAGGGGGCCTTCTCAACAAAATTGCAGAATGGATTAGGAAAATAAATTCACAAAGTTGTCCTTAAAATTGCCAGTTGGTGTGAGCTGGCCTATAAGTACAACTTGGCAAAGGCTGGAGAGAAGCTTCTCCTAAGGGGAGAAACAGCCAACACCAGAACATATTGATGGGTAACAGAGAGCCCACAGGCCTTCCCAATGCCACCAAAGACTTGCAAACATTGTAGGAATATGACAGTGACATGAGGGCCATTTGTGGAAATATCAAATGTGAATCTTAAATATTAATTTATTATTCAGCTATTTCACAAGTCCAGACAAAATAAATGTTACCACCTTCCCCACACATAGCACAGCATCGGTGAAGTCACATAAGCTGCGAGGGCCTGACCCCCCCTCATTGTCCCCCGTGGCAGACGTGTGCAGTCACCACACTATGGGACCAGCATGGGGACCAGGGCAGACAGTGCCCCCACCCCCGCGAGGAAGCCAGGTGGGCAGGTTGCCATTGGACCACCTACCATGACGGGGGGAGGACTGAGGTGCTGGACACATGAGCAAGCACCCGGACCTGCCCCGCATCCCTCCCCTGGCTCAACCACTATCCCCCCCACCCCACCACCAAGACATGGCCACGTGGGACTGGAGCTAGTGGCCACCGCTCAAGGCCCCGCAGCGGACCTCACTGTGTGGCAGGGTAGACAGTGACCGGGCACACAAGCTACTGCAGCGTGGGCAACCTTAGCCCATTTTGGGTAAGACTGCTACGCGCTGTGTCCTCTGTATTTTCCCCAACATGCCAGCTGCCCTACCCCACATCAGGGGAACAACTGGAGGCCACCAGTTGGAAGGCCCGCGGGTTGGAAGGACAGAGGCACCTAATACCCTTTATGACCCACAGACCCGCAAACGGGCCCGGGAGCTGGAGCCTCTGGAGGAAACCAGTGGAGGGGAAGCGGAGGAGGAGGAGGAGTGCACATGTGGGAGACACCGGTACCAGGGATGGGGACAATGGGGGCACAAGGAGACACAGGACGTCATACGGATCTGGGGGTCCCTGGAGCACCAGGCCACCAGGCACGTGATGCATGCTCAGAGTGAAACTGCACCCTATGTGAGCCCTAAGGGCTCAGTGTAAATACGTTTTACTTTTCATGCCTCTAAGAAGTGACGTGCAGGATACCATCCAAAAATAACTTTAAAAAAGATAAGTTACTGGAGCAGTAAAATATCTCTTAAAAAGATATAGATATTGGAACATCATAACATCTTGGAAAGATACCAGATGTCAAATAAAAGTGTTTTGATATACTCTAAAAGATACTTGGGCACTTGAAAAATTAAAATGAACCCCTTGATACAGCACTGTGGGTAATTTCAGACGTTACGAGATCACAGTCAATGACAGTGAACCACGGTCAATCCCGTGGCGGGGCCAAAGAGCCCTGAACATCTGATTGGCAGCATCCAGATGTTCACCACAGTCAATCACCCGTAGGGGTCAAAGCCAACCACGCTTCCGGAGGTCGGGACGGGACCATCCCCGGAATCATGGTCAAAGCGATTCCCACTGGGAAACTGCAAAAAGGAACGACTGAATGGCAACCACCAGGCGGGATCAAACTAAATGATCCCCAGGCATGGCGAAAGTACGCAGCATTGCTGCCAGGCAACGAGCAACACACAGACCGGGGAGATTTAAAGGGCACACAGTAGCAGGGGAACGTGGCAGGATGGAGCAAGGCGGAAGGGATAGAAGGGCAGAGGGTGAGTGAGGAAGGAAGGAGGAGGTAGCGGAGAAGCAGCAGCAGTCGGGGCAGGCCGCCCCAGAAGGGACAACCAGCCAGGATATGGCGGCACCCTGGAAATGGGTAAGGAGAGCAAGGGGGGCCACTGGGAGGGAGGGGGCAGGGACGCAGCCCACAGGTTGGAAGGACAGAGGCACCTAATACCCTTTATGACCCACAGATCCGGAAATGGGCCCGGGAGCTGGAGTCTCTGGAGGAAACCAGTGGAGGGGAAGCGGAGGAGGAGGAGCGCACATGCGGGAGACACCGGTACCAGCGATGGGGACAATGGGGGCACAAGGAGACACAGGACGTCATACGGATCTGGGGGTCCCTGGAGCACCAGGTGGAGCTAGCCGTGAACAAGAGGAACGAGCACGTGTTCACAGCGATCATGTGGGACATGGAGGCAGTGGGGCACCAAAGGACTGTGGCCCAATGCCGCTCCAAGGTCAAGAAGCTCAAGATACAAGGCTATCAAGGACAACAACCAGCTGTCCAGACACGGAGCATGGTCCGCCCCCTACTATGATACCCTGGACCGCATCCTTCACATGAAGGCCTCCATAGTCGCCCCATGACTCATGGGGAGCGCTGTGGCCCAGGGCAGGGAACGGGCAGACGTGCCCCCACCCCTGGCAGCTCCGCATGCAGGTACTGATGCCGGGGACCCAGCCTACCCAGAGGAATCTCCTGGGACCTCAGGGAGCAGCAGGCCCCCCTCATGAACCAGCACCAGGAGCCCTCACCCGCAGTCCGACTCAGGCGGATCCAAAGCTGGCACACTGGTCACCCTCAGCCAGTGGATGCAGGAGGAGTGCAGCCACATGGAGGGGTCGGCCTCAGAGGGATCCAAGATGGACACTGAGGGTAGGCAAGCTGGTGAGATGGCAAACAGACCATAGGGGGTGGGCCAAAGGGTGGGGGACCCCCACAGGTTGGTGGACCCCCACAGGGTGGTGGTCCATCCCCATGGCCCCCAGGAACCATGGGAAGGGACCGGGGTGTATGGGGGCCCACCCGGACACAGAACAGGGGGGACAGGTGCAGCAGGCCAGCCCCCAGTGCCAGCGAGAGGGGGGATGGTGGGATGGGGACCAGGCCCATATAAGGTTAATGCAATCCCCCACATCCGTTCCCCAACTGGTCCACATGTGCCCCAGCATGCAGGACCTCCAGGTGAGGGGGACAGAGGGGAGCATCCACAGTAGCAGCCAGTGGAGCAAGGTGAGGTACCATGGTGGGGGGGGGGGCAACGGCGG
>QEPC01014195.1:2765098-2793234 GCA_003113815.1 Sphenodon punctatus
AAATGGCTGACGCAAACTTTTTTCCTTGGGTCATGCAAGCCACTGATTGGCTCACCGGTGAGCCAATCAGGGGCTCACTACCAGTGAGCCAATCAGGGGCTTGCTTTATTGCTCACTGCCGGTGAGTCAAAGCAAGCCCCTGATTCACAGGCAGTGAAAGGGAAATCTGCGGGGATTTCCCTGGTTTCTGTGCTAATCCTGCCTAAGGCAGGATTCTGCGCAAAAAACGCGAATCGTGGCAGCGCATTTTTCTCGGGGCCCTGGTTATGGCCATGTGCTGGACCACGGGTATGGGGGGGTGTTCCCACTCCAGCCAGGGCACCAACAGCTCAGCAAGGCGCAGGAGGCACCGCCTGTCCATGCGGAAGTATTCCCTCCACGCTGCATCGTCCCACCGAGCCAGGGTCCTGGCCCATCATTCCTGTGCCCACTCTGTGACCCAGAGCCGCCTTTGCGTGGGCATGATGAGTATGACAGCCCATCCCATGGCTGCCCGGTGCCAGTGGTGTCAGCTGGCTGCCTCCGAAGAGTAGCTGGGTGCCCTTGGGCAAGGCACAGGGCCCGTTGGTACACTGCGGCCACCCGCAGGGCCCTGAGTCTGGCCTGGGAGCGCCGGTGCCCATGGTGGATGCACCAGATGGCTACAGCACTCCTGGCCAGGCACCGCTGGATGCACGCACCCAGGTGGAGTAGGTCAGTGGTGAGGCTCATGCAGTCGTTGTGCATCTGGTACCATTCTGCACATAGGGCCAGGTGCATCTAACATACACCCCTCTGGCCCGCTACCATGGTGGACCATGGTGGAGCGTGCCCATGGTGCGGTCTGGCGAGCAGCTCTCATGCCCGTGTCCTGGGCCCACCCCTGCTCCGGGCCTCACCCTTGCACCTGTGGGGAAGGCCCCTGTGGACCTGTGTTGCCCACCCTTGCTCGCCCCGCTGCCAGCTGGCCGACGACTGGTGTGTGGATGCTTAAGGTGCCTCCCCTGGGTGCACCTGCATGCCTGGCATGGGGGCTCGTGCCCTGGGCCCGCATGCGCCCGTCAGTGCAGTCCGCATCTGGTTGCCTGCTATCAGTATTCGCTGTACTGCCTGTGCACTCAGTTCCTGCAGTTGTGCTGAGTCCGCTCCCCACGCATCACTCACTAACCATCCCATGTTGCGGCCTGTGGGCGTATTGCGTGTCCTTAGAGCTCCCCTGATTCCCTCCCCAGTCCACATGGGAACGTGGGGCTCCTCTTTCCTTGCTGTTCAGACCGTCTGCCTGCTGGACCATGGCTGGCTGTGCTGTCCCGGGGCTCCCGCACCCAGGATCGCCTGGCGCCCCCCAAAGCTGGACCTTCTGGGAGACCATGGCCCTGTGTGACCTGTGGCATTCCCCAGACATTCAACTGCTCCTGTGCTGCCCAGATACCCTCTCTGGTTCCTATGCGAATCTGAGCTCTGGCCTTCGCTACATTGGCTATGAGGCCAGCGCTTGCTAGTGTCGGCTCCATGAGGCGATACTGGGCTTCTGTCTCTTTCCCAATGGGTGCATTACGGAGATGTGGTGCTTGCATGTGGCGTGGTTCCTGGTGGAGACGGTGTCGGCTCTCTGTGTGTAGCCTGGCCGGGTTCATGACCTGTCTGGAGGAGGGGGGGGCCTGCCCTGGCTGTTTCCTTCTTTGGCTGTATCCATGGGGCCCGTGGCTACCAGGGGTCACATGGGGCAGCATATTACCACCTGTTGGAGCTTGGGCACCTGCCATGGCCCCCTGCTGCTGACTATGTCTTGTCAGAGCCCACCAGAGCAGATCTGGTGGCGCTGGGTGCTGTGTGGTTCCATGCTGATGTTCAGGTGGGGCTCACCAGCCCAGATCCATTTGAGGCCTACTACCTCATTGCCCACCACATGGCGGGACTGGGCTACCGCTGGGGCATGCTACTTCTGGGGTATGCACTATGTGCATCTGGTGGGCCACTCCATCCCAGCTCCCTTTGTGACCCCCTGCAGCTGGCTGTGAGGCCCCCTGTGTCTTTGGTGCCCTGGATGACAGCCTCTCTGTGTGCTCCCTGCACCTCCCTGCCGGCTCGAGGCATTGGCCTCTCGCTCCTTGCTGTTCCGTCCTTGCTGGGTCACGTGCCTCCTTTCCCCTCGCCTGTGTTGCTGTACCCCCTGCACGGGCACCCCCTGGCCTTCGCTGCCTGTGGTGTTCCCCTCCATGCCCACCCCCCTCATTGGCTGGTTCCTGCTGCCTGACCCCGCTACCGGCTCTCCCCATGGTTTTGTCTGCCCTTGCCCGGCTGCCCGCTCACCTGTGTCTGAGACCGGCCCCCCCACGGGTACCACCATGACTGTGCGGGTCTGGGACCCCTAGATTGTGCCTCTCGGCTTCCTCCGGGGGGTGGGGGCTGCCTGTGCTGCACGCTGGTTCCAGCTCGCCTCCATACCCGGCCGTGTCTTTGCATCAGCGCGCGGGAGCTCTGCCATCTGGACCTGCCTTGGACCGCTCCGGTGCCTTCCCCAGCTTGGTTGCCCTCCCCCTGTGACCCTGCTCCATCGCCATGGGGATATCTGTGACTTGGGCTGTCTGTGTTGCTGTTGGGTGGCCCGTGCTGCCTGTGTAGTCAGTGGGGTTCTGGGTGCCTTTCACCGTGTCCTGGCCTGTCCCCGGCCCAGTTCCCTCCACTTCCTTGGCTCAGGGTCCCCCCCACCCCCGTGTCCATGGTGCTGTGTATATTGACCTTCCTGGTGTGCTCCCCCCTTCCTTTCTTCCTTCCTTCCTTCCTCCCCGCCCCGTTTGGGTGTGTTTGCGCCCAGCCGTGTGCGTGTCGCTTTGTGTTCTGTAGTGTCCTTGGCTTCCCTGTGCTTGTTGTGTGTGCTGCCTCAGCCGCTCTTTGCCCTTCCCCCCCCCTTTCTGTTTTCCTTGTGTGGGCATTGCCTTTTGGCTTCGTTTACCCTCAGTCGGCCATGTCTGCCTCCCGCCCTGCCCCGGTGACTTCTGGGTGTTCTGACCACAGTCCGGAATTGGCGTAATGTCTGTTGCGTTGCCCTGGGCCATGGTCCATCTGTCCATTTCCTTGCTGTGGTCCCGCTCCCATCACATCTGTTCAGGGCTTTCCTGGACTACGGGAGGGGGTTAGCCGGCTCACCATGGTTGGGACTCCACTGTGGTGACTCGGGAGTGCGTAACGTCTGAAATTACCCATAATATCATTAGACAAATAGACAGTGTGCCGGTTGATGTGTTTTTAGGATCTAATAGACCCCATGGATCAGTGGTATTCATTTTTAAACACCAGGCCAATGACCAGCATCCGTACATTTGCTGGAGGACCGCCTCAGAACACTTGGATTTCTGTACTTGAATGTAAAACTGATATCTTACAGTTTTCTTATAAAATCTGAACTCACACTGTTGTTGGAGGCCTGTTCTTCCACTGTGCTATAGGGGTGTGCAGAAGGGACCTATTTTGTTTTTCATTTTTTCTTTTCACTTAAAAAAAAATCATTTTTCTGAATTTCATTTTCAAATTTCTTTCATTTTAATTTCTTTTTCTGTTTTCCCATTGGTTTCAATGGGAATCACTTTAGGGATTCATTTGGCTTAAGAAGCACTTATATTTTGCCTCCAAAACACTTTCCCTCTTCCTCAAAGTTGTCGTGGTCCTCTTGCTACCTTTTCTATTTGTGGAATACACTTAATCTGGGCTTCCAAAATGATGTTTTTAAATAGACTCCATGATTCTTGCAGACATTTAATCCTCGCAGCTGCTCCTTTTAATTTCCCTCTAATGTCTCTCAGATTGTAAGCCCTAGGGCAGGGACCGTGTCTATTCCATTACTTTGTACATTGCTGGCACTATATAAATGCCATTGCTAATAATAATAATAATAGTTTCCTCATTTTTTATAGTTCCCCTTTTTAAAGTGAAAGGTTACTGAGGTGGTTTATTTGTCAATTGTCTTTTTTACATGGGTGGCACCCATGCATGAACACCGAGAAATCTGCATGCGAGTGCAAAAATGGTTGTTGTTCCATGCGTGTTGATGGGTGGAGGTGGATGTGCACCCATCTACACCCTCTGCTCACCCACCACACATGGACCGTAGGGCTCACTGATACATACATCCCTGCAGTGCAGCCCATGTAAAAAAGGCCCACTCTCTCTACATTAAGTATGTCAAATTTGATTTTATTATGATCTTTATTGCTAAGCGGCTCCACCACTGTTACCTCTTGCACTAGGTCCTGTGCTCCACTTAGGACTAGATCCAAAGTATCTCCTCCCTTTGGTTCCATGAGCAGCTGCTCCAAGAAGCAGTCTCTTATGACATCTAGAAATATTACCTCCGCATCATGCCCCGAGGAGACATTTACACAGTCAATATTAGGGTAATTGAAATCACCCATTATTATTGTGTTTCTGACTTTAGTAGCCTGTTTAATCTCCATTAGCATTTGAAACTCAATTCAGATAAGACTGATGTGATGATGATTAGCTGAACTTGTGCCATACAGGGGTTGTTGAAGGGGTCTGACCCCCACAGGTTCACAGCCTCGGAGTGTTTCTGGACCCTTTGCTGCACCTAGAACATTAGGTTGCAGTGGCGGCCAGGAGTACTTTAAACCAACTCCATCTGGTAAGGAGGCTGCGTCCCTTTCTTTCTGATTCTGAATTGGCCACCATCATTCATGCTTTTATCTCCTTGAGCCTAGACTACTGCATCGCGCTCTATGTGGGGCTGCCCTTGGTGACTGTTTGGAAGCTGAAGTTGGTGCAGAATGTGGCGGCCCGGCTCTTTTCAGGGGTGGGTCGCTGGGAGCACATTACACCTGTGCTCTATAATCTGCACTGACTTCCTATAGCTTTCTAGGCACAGTTCAAGGTGCTGGTTCTGACCTTTAAAACCCTAAATCACCTGGGACCCATGTATTTGAGATGTCCTTCCATGCTCCATTGCGGCCCCTGCGGTCAGTCAGGACGGAGCACTCTCTTGCAGGTTCCACCCTCCAGTCTTATTTGTTCGACAAGGGCCTGCAGAGACGTGCTCTCGTAAGAAACTCCCTTCGCCCAGAGGTCCATCAGAGCCCAAGCCTGAGCGTTTTCCAGAGATAGTGTAAAACCTTTTTGGGGGCAAAACATTTGGCAGGCAAGGGTAAGGGTTTAGTGGGGTTTTTAATGAGTGTGTTTTTTTTAGCTGAGAGTGGTTTTTTAAATGAGATTTTTAAATGAAGTTTTATTTATTTTAATGATTTATTTTATTTTAATGATGTGTGTTTTTATGATGTAAACTGCCCTGAGTGTATGGGAAAGGGTGAGGTAGAAACTTGAATAAATAAATATAAATAAATATGTATATATATCAATTTCCCTGTAGTAATAATAATAACAATGTGGACCATGTCACACTCTCTCCTCTCAACCAGAGCCTCCCAGCTGCCCCGTGTAGTCTATGGGTGATTTCAGATGTTACGGCCGCCTGAATGAACCACGGGCCGTGGGGTGGTTCGGACCATGGGTGGGGGTCAAGGGGTGGGCAAACAGATGTTTCCCCCTTCCCCCCCACCTGTGGGGAATGAGACACCATGGTCTGCGGTCAATTCAGGCGGCCGTCACGTCTGTGGGCTCACCCAACCGCGGAGGGGGTGGGGCTGTGCGGCGCTGCATGTGGCCCGCCCCCTAGCATGATGGGCAGGAAGTGCGGCCTATCTGGCCGCACCACCCACCCGGGACCGTGAAGGCGAACCCTGACCGTGGTGAAGGGTGGGTAAACAGATGTGACGAACCCTTCACCACGGCCTTTGACCACGCTTTGTTACCTCTGGGTGGTGAGAGGTAACGAAGCGTGGTCAATGCAAACGTGGCCCGTGTTTGACTGTGGTGAACATCTGGCAGGTGGCAAACAGATGTTCACCACAGTTCACCTCGGCCCGCGTTTCACTGTGGTCGTGGCGGGGTGAACATTCACCCCATCACGTCTGAAATCACCCCGTATGCTGGTCGACCTCTCCTGCCCCTGACCTCTCATTGGTCAGAGTTGGCCCCATGATCAGGGCCATGCTGCAACACTGGAGACTTCAATCGCAGAGGCCCCATCTTTATTCTCAGAGAGCTCTCTCCTGCTGTAAACGTTTACTCACCAAAAGCAAGTGGATTTTATAGTCTTGTTCATGCATGAAGCTTGGATTATTTTTTTTTGGGGGGGGGGCTTCCAATGGAGTTTTAAAAACTCCATTTAAAAATCAGACTCCCCTGGAAGGCAGTGATTCCAGATGGAGGGAAATTTCCCTCAGCACATTGATATTTTATATGGAAAGGAAAAAGAGGGAAATTTCAGGAAAATTCCATGAATTTCATAGAAATTTTGGAAGTTCAGTCAAGGGTCTCAAGTGTGCTGTGGGACCCCGAGGTTGTGCTCTGTCTGTCTTGCATGGGGATTTCCCCGTGCAGCCTGCTGGTGTGGATGAACGCAGCAGTGATGAGTCTTGTCATGGAGCATGCAAACTAGCAGGGGGCTCAGGGAAAGGCTCTGCTATTTGACCCATCACTACTCAACCCATGCTGCGTCCTGGAGGCTCATCACATCCTCTGTCCCCCCTCCATAGAACAGAAGACTCCTGAAAGGGGAACCGAAGGGAAGTGGGTTCTGCTCTTCTACTGGGGCTCAGCTCAGTAAGTCTGGGGCAGCCTGGGCAGGGGATGGGAAAGACCTTTCTATCAGCGGGTAATAAATATCTAGGGGTGGAAAAAGGTAGCTGCATTTGGGGGGAGTAGAAGTAATAAGCAGAGAACTCAGTCAAACAGCCACCAGGGCTGATTCAGTGAGTGGGTGTGCACTACGCTATCAGCCCTACAGGTTCATTTGACAACTTGCTTCAAAGCAAAAGATTTGTTTTGTGTAGTAATTTGCTCTCATTCTAGAAGAGGTTCATATTCTCCACCTGAGCAATAGGGATGGGCGAACAGATTGCGGTTCGGGTTCGGCCGTTCGGTTCGGCTGCGTTTGGGTTCGGTCGTTCGGTTCGGCTGTGTTCGGGTTCGGCCGTTTGGTTTGTCCGTTCGGTTTGGATGCGTTCGTTTGGTTCGTTCGTTTGGTTCGTTCGTTCGGTTCATTCGCCGAGTTCGGGTTCGGCTGTTCGGTTTGGTCGTCCGAACAGGCCGTTCGGTTAGGCCGTTCGGCTGTTCGGTTTGGCTGTTCGGCCGTTCGGGAAGTGTTGTTATGGTGTTTTTTTTGTTTTTTATATGTTTTTTTTGTTTTTTTATTGGGTTTTATATTGTTTTCTTTTATTTTTGATTTGGTTTTTTTGGTTTTTATATGGGTTTTTTTAATTTATTTTTTTATCTAATACTATATATATCTGTCTACACTAAATCTAACTGCTATTAACTATTCTAAATGCTATGAACTAAATGGATTATCTAATAAGTACACAGAACTACTCCTACAAACACTAAAACTAAATCACTAACGCTATCTCTATCACTAAGCTAACTCCTACAACTCTCTTCATCTAATCTATCTATCTATCTATCTATCTATCTATCTATCTATCTATCTATCTATCTATATCCAAATATATCTATATATATATCTATAGATATAGATATAGATATGGATATATATACATCCATATATATGGATATAGATATGGATATATATATGGATATATATATACATCCCATATATATGGGATGGGGGGGAATCACAAATAGAAGAGGAGTCTGTAGTGAAATACATACATTACATACTCAATGAGTCTGTACAGTGAAATGCATAACACAAGGTTTCAGTTTATGGTTTAAGTTTCATTTCATTACAAAAGTGAAATGAAACTTAAAGCAATCTAAAAATCCTACTCAACACCTGCTGTTCAGGAACAGTGACTAGCTCAGGTGTTGGGAAGGGGGGAGGCAGATAATTAGTTTAGTTTCTTGCAAGCCTCTCCACCCCTGGTGCCTGGAAGTCTGCTCCTCAGTGACTGACACCTCCCTGTAATGTTTGACCTTCCAGTGAACCTTTTATTGCCACCTGAACTCATCCGAACGTGATCTGAACTGACCGAACTGTTCGACCATTTCGCCATTTGGTGTTTGGTTTGTTCGGTATGTTCGCGTTCGTGTTCGAGTTCGGGTTCGAGTTCGGTCATCCGAACAGGCCGAGTTTGGGCCGAACTCTGAACTGCTGAACCACGTTCGCCCATCCCTACTGAGCAACTTGTGCGCATGGGCTACAAATTGCTCTGGAACAGAACATCTACACAGTCACTGGAAACCACTTGCTGCGATGTAAACGAAAATGCTCCACAGCAAATGTTTCAGAGGCAAGATGAATCAACCACCACCCACAGGAAGAGGAGGAGAAGGTGGTTGGTGACTCACCACTGAGAGGGACAGAGGCAGCTGCATGCCAACCTCCCATGTCATCTCGGGAGGTGTGTTGCTGCCCTGGTGCATGGATCCAGGATGTGACAGAAAGGTTGCCGAGAATCATCAAACCCACTGATCACTATCCCTTCCTGCTGATCCATATGGGAACAAATGATACTGCTAGGCACAACCTTGAACATATCTCATGTGACCAAGAGGCTCTGGGTAGGAAGGTGAAGGACCTTGGGGCACAGGTGGTGTTCTTGTCAATCCTTCCTGTTAGATAGAGGAAGTGAATGACCGGCTATGCAGATGGTGTTGATGGGAGAAGTTTGGATTCTTGGACCATGGACTGTGCTTGTGTAACGAAGGACTTCTGGCAGGAGATGGGTTGCACCTCATGGGGACTGGGAAAAATGTGTTTGGTAGGAGCCTCACAAACCTGGTCAAGAGGGCTTTAAACTAAATCCTGTCGGGGAGGGGGACAAAAGCCCAGAGGTAAGTACAAAGGTAAGTACTAGGGACAGGAACATGTGTGATGCATTGGGAATTCGGAGAGCGGTGGGGGTGCCCAGTAATTCACAATAAAAACCAGTATGGAAGCCATTGGGGTGTAATACTCCTGGTCTCTGATGTCTGTACAGAGTATGGGAAATAAGCAGGATGAACTTGAAATCATGATACAAGAAGGCAAATGTGACTTAACAGGTAATACAGAGACTTGGTGGGATGAGACTTGTATGTAGTAACTGAAGGTTATAAATTGTTAAAAAAAGAATAGACCCAACAGAAAGGGAGGGGGAGTAGCATTATATGTAAAAAATGTTGACACCTTGTGCAGAAATCTACAAATCCAAGCATGGAAGACCTGTTGAGAGCATCTGAGTAAAATTAAAAGGAGACAGAAATAAAAGTGATATCGTCTTTGGAGTCTACTACAGATCGCCACACCAAGCAGAAGATGTAGATGATGCTTTCCTAAACCAGAATACAAAACTTTCAGAGAGGTAAGACATAATAGAAATGGGGGACTTCTGGAAATCAAACTCCTCTTCTAACAATGAAATATCCAAGAAATTCTTGCCTTGCTGACAACTTCATCTTTCAGAAGGTGCAGGAAGGAACGAGGGGGTCGGCTATCTTGGACTTGATCCTTACCAACAGGGAAGAATGGGTCAATGAGATGAAAGTAGTGGGAACTTTGGGTATGGATGGGCGAACAGAAAGGAGTTCAGAAATTCAGTTCGGTTTGGTTCAGTTTGAAATTCGAGTTCAGAAACTCGGTTCAGTTCAGTTCGATTTGAAATTCGAGTTCGGTTCGGAAGTTTAGTTCGGTCGAATTCCGAACTTCCAAACCAAGTTCGGCCATTCAAAACCAGGTTTTTTGGTGTGTGTTGCCACTAGGGATGGGCGAACACAACGGAGTTCAGAAATTCGGTTCGGTTTGGTTCGGTTTGAAATTCAAGTTCAGTTCAGAAGTTCAGTTCGGTCAACCAAAGAGACCGAGTTCGGTCCGAACTCCGAACCGCGTTCACCCATCCCTAACGTTGGGGGGAAGTGATCACATCATCTTGGAATTCATGATATCAAGTAAAGAGAAAGCTGAGCATAGTTGGCCGTGTACCCTGGACTTTTGGAAAGCTGATTTTAATAAACTCAGAGAAAAGCTAGGTAGGATGCCATGGCTAGAAAATCTAAAGGAGAAAGGAGTTGAAGATGGGTGGGAGTTTCTGAAAACTGAGAGAATGAAAACACAATCGCAAACAATTCCATTGAGAAAGACAAATGGGTGACATCTAAAGAAACCAGTGTGGCTGCAGAAGGAGCTTTCTGATGAGCTGAGAATTAAAAAAGAAGAAATGGAAGGAGAGACAAAGGACAAATACAGATGAGTAGCCCAAACCTGTAGGAACAGTGTCAAGAAGGCTAAAGCTCAGAATGAGCTCAGGCTTGTGAGAGATGCTAAGAACAAAAAAACAGGGTTTTTCCGCTATGCCCGAAGCAAGAGAAAGAACAAAGAAGCAGTAGGTCTGCTGCTTGATAAAGATGGTGAAATGTTAACAGGTGACAGAAAGTAGGCGGAATTGCTCAGCTCTTATTTTACCTCTGTCTTCTCCCCCAAGGGAAACTATGTCCAATCTGGTAAGAGTAGCACTAATGATGAGGGGAAGGATTTGGAGCTCAGGATAGGTAAAGAGATGGTAAGAGATCACCTAGCTACTTTAAACGAGTTCAAGTCTTTGGGGCCAGATGAATTACATCCTAGGGGACTGAAGGAACTTGCAGATGTAACCTCAGAACCTCTGTCTATAATCTTTGAGAACTCTTGGAGAACAGGTGAGGTGCCGGAAGACTGGAGACAGGCAAATGTTGTCCCTATTTTCAAAAAGAGGGGGGAAGGAAGATCCGGGAAACTACAGACTGATCAGCCTGACATCGATACCTGCAAAGATTCTCGAGCAGATAATAAAGCAGTCAATCTGTAAGCAATCTGCACGTGGGGGGCCGCAGGCTATAGGATCAGGGCCAATGCTGTGATTACTAGGAGCCAGCATGGGTTTGTCAAGAACAAGTCATGACAAACTAAATCTTATTTCCTTTTTGATCGAGTTACTCGTTTAGTAGATCATGGGATTGCCATGGATGTAGTATATTTTGATTTCAGCAAAGCCTTTGATAAAGTCCCCCATGATGTCCTTCTTGACAACCTGGTTAAATATGGGCTAGATGATACTACCATTAGGTGGATTTACAGCTGGTTGAAGAACCGTACCTACAGAGTGTTCATCAATGGCTCCCCATCAGTCTGGAGGGAGGTGTTGAGTGGACTGCCTCAGGGCTCGGTCCTAGGTTCTAAACTGTTCAACATCTTTATTAATGATTTGGATCAAGGAGTAGAGGGAATGTTTATCAAATTTGCAGATGACACAAAACTGGGAGGGACAGCTAACACCTTAGAAGACAGAAACAAGATTCAAAATGATCTTGACAGGAAAGAAAGCTGGGGGAAAACTCACAAAATAAAATTCAACAGAGATCAATGTAAAGTTCTGCATTTAGGTAAGAAAAATCAAATGCACAAGTATAGGATGTGGGATCCCTGGCTTGGTAGCAGTACATGTGAAAAGGATCTAGGGGTTGTAGTTGATCACAAGCTGAACATGAGTCAGCAGTGTGATGCCCCTATATATGCCCCCCAGATGCCCCTATATATGTACACTGAGATAATCCCCTATTCGCGTTGGTGCATGCGGGCAATATGCCTGAAAAAAGCATCCCAGATCCTCCAGGCTCTGTGGGTCTCAGGGTGGTCATTCTCCTGCCTGTACAGAGGCACTTGATCTTTGGGGGGGGAGGGGCAATGGGGAGGAGGTACTCCAAGCAGCACCATCTTTCTCACAGATGTTATGCAGGACGCAGGTAACTCGGAGCATCAGGGGGGCCATCTCCACCTTGAAGTCGATACTCCCTGCGATGGATCACCAGTGTTGTTTCAGGCGCCTGAACGTCCATTCCACCACAGTCCTGGAGGCACTCAGCTGCCTGTTGAAGCGGCCCTGTTCTGGGGTGCGGGCCGTGTGATAGACCTTCATGAGCCACCATGTCAGGAGGAAGGCTGGGTGCCCCAGAATGACAAGCTTTATGGGCACCCCCTTGATGGTGCTGAGCCCAAAGTCTACCATCTGCACCCTGGTGAAGAAGGGGAACTGCCTCCGGATGTGGGTGTCCTGGCTTCTGCCTGACTAGCTGGCCACCACATCTGTAAACTGGCCATGGCTGTCCACTGTGGCCTGCAGGACCCAGAGTGGTACCCCAGCTGGTTGATGTACTCATGACAGCTGTGTGGGGGGAGGGGGCAGAGTTTGGTGAAGTGGGTGCCATTGATTGCTCCAATGCAATTGGGGAACCCATCCCTCCCCCCCAGAAGCCTTCTATCACCTGCTCTGGGTGGAGGAGTTACACCAACATTGTTGAGCAGCAGGGTCTTGATGTCTCTGCAGAACTCAGGGAGGATGGCAGCTACAGTGAATATTCCCACAGCAAACTGATGGACAACGGAGTGGCTGGAGTCTGGGGTGGCGAGTGTCCCGATGGCTATGGCAATGACCACATGCTCCTCCATGGGGATGGTGGATCTCATGGGCATCCACTCCCTCTCCAGCTGTGGATGGAGGATGTCAGCGATCCTGAAGACCAGGCAGCGGGACATGTGGAAAAGGGTCACCCACTCCACGTCTCCCCATGTGGCCAGGACCATCTCCCACCACTCCCTTGTCCTGAGTTGGACCCAGGTGAACTGGGCTATGGGCATCACCTGGCAAAAGATGAAGATCACTGCAGTGATGTCCCCAGATAGATAACCCATGGACCACTACAGCTCCCTGTGTAGTGCCTGCATTTGTGCCAGGGTGGCCCGCTGTTTCCTGATCTGGGCTGGTGCCCAGCACCATGCCATGAAAACACTCCACCTTTGTCTCTGCCTCAGAAGTCTGGCCTGTAGCCTGCAGAAGTGCCTGAGGCAGCAGCAGATGGGCTTTTGCCATGTGAAGCAGACGGTTTGCACCTTGGCCCTGGTTCTGCTGGCGACACACCTCAGAGTTGTTGAAAAGGAGTTAGAGGGCAGTACAAAGGTGTTCATACTCCATGGCTCTCAACCAGATGGCCATGGTGCCTTCAGACACTGTGCCAGAGAATTGGACATTTTGATGTGCTGCGTGAGGGCAGCAATTCAGCATCACCTGGCTGACTGCAGGCCTAGCAAATAGTTGGAATGGTACATGCACAGGTGACAGTGTGAATCTCACTCCTGCCAGGGAGGGGTGCCCTGGGCCGGGCACTGGGCTTCATGCTCAGGTGCAGCTTATGAGCAACCATGCCTCTGGTGTATGTGTATGTGTGTGGCGAGAGCCAAATGGGATTCTCCCACCTCAGCTGAATCTGTTTTATGTTCTCAAATGGGGGAGGGGTACCTGCCAGTCCTGGCCCTGTGCGTGCACATTTGCAGCTTCTGGGCAAGGTTGGTTCAAGGTGTGTCTCCGGGGGTGGGGTGGGGTTGTGGGACTGGCACCCATGAACTGGAGTGGACCTCCAGGATGCTCAAGGTCTCTCTGTCTGTGAATTGCTCTGTGGGAGCTATGTCCCCTATGGTTGACATGGACTGTGGTATTTCTAGTGAATGTACCACACAGTTCGTTCTTTGGTTTGAGAGTGGTCTGAGCCGCTCGTTTCCCCCAATCTCCCATCCTGACCTCAGTCTCTCTGTGTACTTGACCGTGGAGTGGGAAGCCATGGTCTTGTACATGGGGCTGGCATGTGGGGCACGGAGGAGTTGAGGGGGTGTCTGAAACCTTGGCCCTGGCTGGCATTTGGTTGAGGGGTGATGTGCAGGGGCTGTTGACTGACCCATCTGCAAGGCAATAGTCTATGGACTTATGAGCTGGTACATGGAACTGCTGGATCACCTCGCCAGGATGCGAGGAGAGGGCAGCTGAGTTGGGTGTTGGGGCTTGCTGGACTGCCCCTTAGGGCAATGGGACTGTGGGATGTGCAGGAGAGCATGGTTTTGCAGATTTGTGAACTTCCTGAGTTTCTCCTTTGCCTTGCTGCGGGGGTCCCTCTCTGCCGCTTTCCTTTGCCACAGCCCTTTTTTCTTTTTTTTTTGTATATATATTTTTTATTTTTATAATATTCATAAATACAGTATTAACTTTCAAAAAAATAAACTTACTTATAATTATAAAACAAATATATAACTTGGGACCTAGGTTACAGCTTCGGTCCCTATACTAATATATCCTTTACATCTATCATGTTTGATGTTATATTTTTTTAAGACACAACGATACATTAGAGTCTATTGACTCGAAATCAGCTTGGATCATTTCCCATATACTGTTCCAGATTGCATAAAAATTCTCCATTTTTCTTTGCAGTTCGGCTTGAATTCGCTCCATAGTCAAAGTCATCCAAAGTCTGTGTTGCCACTTTTTGATGGAAGGTTTTATTTTAGATTTCCAATTACATACAATAGTATGAATCGCTGCTAATCGTAGCTGTTGACACGCGGTGATCCGGTCTTTAGTTATATTTAATTTTGGAAAGAGTCCCAGCAGCGCAGTCTCGGGTGCTAGTGGAACTGTCGTTTGTGCAATTTTATTAATGTAGGTCCAGATCTCAGTCCAGAATTTGTTAATATACGGACATGACCACCAGCAATGCAGCCACGTGCCTATTTCTGAGCATCCCTGCCAGCACGATGGAGGATACTGCGAGTTCATAATGTGAAGCCTCTGAGGAGTAAAATACATCCTGTAAGTTGTTTTTATTTGCGGCTCTAAAACTGATATTGATCTGGACGCCCCGTGCATCACCGACCACATTGTTTGCATTTCTTCTTCTCCTATTTTTCTTTGCAGGTCCTCCTCCCAAGCAGCTACATAACCAGCATCAGGTAAGTTAATTATGCGATTTATTACTTTGTACAGTCTAGATATAATGTGTGTTTGAGATGAGTCCCCGTACAACACCTTTTCTAATTCATGGGGTGCTCTGTGATATTGAGTTTTATTAACTCTATTATCAAATTTGCTTTTAATCTTTGCATAGATCAAAAAATCTACTTTTTGCCCAATCCTGTCTTGAATGGTGTCTTTTGTTAGTATATTCTGATCCACAAACAGGTGTGAAGCCCATTTCAGGTCATTTTTTTCCCATCGCGTTTTCACTGATGATGGTATATTTGCTTTGAGACACCATTCCCCGAATATAGGTGTGTACGGAGACTTATCTGTACAAATGTCTGCTTTTTTAACAGTTGTTTCCCAGATTTTTAGTGCAAACCATATGAATGGATGATCTTTAATTTTATTTTTCTTAATTTCTTCCCCATCCGTAAGGACTTTGACCATGTTCTGTTGGCCACTTGCCTCTTTTTCTATTAAATTCCAGCTAGGGGTTTTTAAGTCGTGATACCAGGTCTTGACACCCCTCAGTGCTGATGCCCAATGGTACAGTTTAATATCAGGCATACTCATACCTCCTTTTTCTTTACCTGTGTACATTATAGCCCGCCTAATCCTTGGTTTTTTTCTTTGCCATATAATTCGTGCTATCACTTTATTTATTATGTTGAAATATTCTTTAGGGACCTCTATGGGGAGAGCAAAGGATGTATATAGGAGCTTCGGCAGGATAGCCATCTTAATTAAGTTGGTTCTCCCAATCCAGGACACCCTTAACTTGTACCATTCTTCTTCCTTGGCTTTGATTTCTTCCAGGAGTGGTAAAAAATTTAATTTATAGAGTTCCCTCCACTTCTTAGGTATATTTATCCCCAGATACTTTATATATTCATTTTGTATTTTAAATGGGGTTGCTATCAACTTTTCCTGCACTGTCAGCTTTTCATCATTAAATAACATCATCTGGGATTTGTCTATATTAATTCGGTATCCTGATATCTTACCAAATTGTTGAATAATATCCAGCAGTTTTGGGATGGAACTAGGTAGCTCTCTCAAGCTGAGCAACATGTCATCTGCGTACAGGGCTAGTTTAAACTCTTTTCCTCGGATTTTAATCCCTGCAATTTGGTGTTGAGCTCTGATAGCAATGGCCAGAGGCTCCAGAGCTATATTAAATAACAGGGGGGATAGTGGACAGCCCTGGCGCGTGCCCCTGGTCAATGGAAATTCTTCTGTTGTTTGACCTGCCATTATTAATCTAGCTCTGGGAGATTTATATATTACTTCTATCCATTGCAGGAATTGTCCTTCTATTCCCATTGCCTTCATCACTTCTCGTAGGTATTTAACTTCCACTAAATCAAAGGCTTTCTCCGCGTCAAGTGATATGATAGCCGCCGGGTCATTTGTGCTTTTAATATGTGAAATGATGTCTATAATCTTTCTTATATTGTCAATGCCCAATCTTTTAGGTATAAAGCCTGTTTGATCTGAATCTATTATATCCGGTATAATTTTCATGAGTCTCGTGGCCAGTATTTTTGTAAATATTTTTGCGTCTGTATTAATTAAAGATATTGGCCTATATCCACTACATATTTCAGTGTTTTTTCCACTTTTTGGGCAAAGCATTATATTAGCCTCATAAAAGGACTGTGGCAATGTTTGTTGTTTTAGGAAGGAGTTGTAAACTCTCGCTAAAAGTGGGTTTAGACTGACAAGGAATGTCTTATAAAATTCCACCGGAAATCCATCCGGTCCAGCAGTTTTATTATTTGGCATTTGTTTAATAGCCTCTTTTATTTCCTCGGGTTCAATTGCCTTATTCAAATATTCAGCTTGTACTTTAGTGATTTTTGGTATTTTAATATTGTTCAAAAATTCTTTTATGCTCTCTGTTGTAGGGGCCATAGTGGTGTATATTTTTTTATAGTATTCTAAGAAGCACTGTTCCTTTGCTTTCCCTGTAAGCATTTCTGAGTCTTTTGTGGCTCTTATAAACGGAATAGTTGCTTTCTGTCTTTTTTTTTTAATCATCCACGCTAGCACTTTATCCGCTTTATTTGCTTTCTCATAATAATAAGCTTTTGTATACCTCATTTTATTTATGATAGTTTGAGTTTCAATTAGGTTAATCTGTGTTTTTAGCAAGGCTATACGCTCTGCGTTAATTTTAGGTTGTTTTGCTAATTGCTTAATTTGTAGGTACAGTTGACTACATTGTGCTTTTCTTTCTTTATTTAGTTGGGCGCCTAGGGCAATAAATTGTCCTCTAAGCACCGCTTTGGCAGCCTCCCAGAGAGTTGTGGATGATACCTCAGGTTGATCATTGAACTCCAGATACTCCCTTATTGCATTTTGTATTTGGCTCTGTACCCATTGGTTTTCTAAATAAAATTTTCTTAACCTCCATGCTTGTCTGCTGTTTGTCTTATTTACTTTTGCATTTATTTCCACCACTACCGCACTATGATCTGAGAATGGTATGATTTGAATGTATGATTTGTCACAATATGGAATTATCTCTTTATTCCCTAGAATGTGATCTATTTTTGAGGATATTTTGTGTGGGCAGGAGTAGAATGTAAAATCTTGACTATTGGGATGAAACATTCTCCAAATTTCTTTCCATTGATGCTCCTCTACAGTTTGTACTATTTTTGTTTGTTGCTTATTTAATTTAACCTTCGTGTATAAATCTAATGCTGCAAGTGGGGCATTAAAATCTCCAGTGATTATAGCTCTGCCCTCAACTTTATTAGTAATTTTTGGTATGACCTCACACAAAAAGGCCCTAGTGTTGTTATTTGGGGCATACAGCGTTGCTATCGTGTACTTTTCTGTTTCTATGTGTCCTGTTAAGATTAATAGTCTTCCTTGTGTGTCTTTTTCTACTTTTGTTATATTCATTTTTAAATTTTTTGCAATCCCTATTATCACCCCGGCTTTTTTCTTTTCTCCATTTGCATAGTACAAATCAAAGTCTTTATTATTAAATCTTTTATTATCTTGTTTCACCAAATGCGATTCCTGGATAGCAAAAATTTGTGGGCCAAAATTTTTAAGAAAGTGCCATACTCTTCTTCTTTTCATGGGGCTGTTTAGGCCACATACATTAAAAGAAATTATTTTTAGCTTATCCATATTAGTTTATATTTTTTATTTTTTTTATCTATTCCCCTTGTCTTTTTTTTGTTTTCCCCTTGTTCTTTTTTGGTTCTGTATTGCTGCTTCGCTGTTTTGTCATACCCTTTTTTGTATTTCAGTTTGATCCAATATTGTGTCCTGTTTGCCTTATTATCAACATTTCTAAAGTTTTCAACTTTTTTCCCTTTACCCTTAACTTTGAACTCCCCCCTCCCTAACCCCAACACACATTTCCCCTTTTCATACAACTTATTTTCTATCTTATCCCTCTTCCCCATTACCCTTCAATTAAACTAAAACAAACTATTTCAACAGTAAAACTTTCAAACTTTTTTGGGGGGGTTCCCTATTCGGAGTTACGCGCCTTATGGGCTCTATCTTCCCTCCCAACCCTTTGCTATTGCTTTACATTTCCACAAATTATCTTATTGTTTGTTCACCTTTTTTGTTTGCTCTTTGTTTTACATTTCTATATTTTTAATTACAGCACATTTTATACACAGAGAAACTGCCGTATTTTGATTTTTATACATTGTTCCTTAAATTATTTTCCATGAACCTTTTAAGCTCTTCTTGTTGTGCAAAGTATCTCCTCTTTCCCTGATGAACAAATGAGAGCTTTGCTGGGAAATATATTTGAGCTCTAATTCCCATTTTGTTAAGTTCCTCTATTTGCTTTTTCCATTCTTTTCTTTTTTTTACAGTCTCGAAAGCTAGATCTGGATATATGGAGATTTTTTCTCCTTGAAATCTTAATTCTTTTTGGGTTCTAGCAGCTTTTAAGATTTCTTCTTTTTCCTGTGAGCGGAGGAATTTTATTATTATGGCCCTGGGTGGGTCCTGCTCTTTGGGTTTTGGACGAAGAGACCTGTGGGCCCTTTCTATTTCTGCAGTGCATAGTTCTTGCCTGTCAGGAAATATTTCTTTCAACACTTTCTGCATTAAGTCTCCCATTCCAGACTTTTCTGAGCCCTCAGGAATCCCCATAAAGCGCAGGTTATTCCTGCGTGATCTATTTTCTAGATCTTCTAGCTGATTTTGCAGCTGTTGTAACTCTGCCTCCGTTTTTGTGACCCTGTGCTCCGTTTGGTTCCCTCTGTCTTCTTGTTCGCTCACCCTCAGTTCTACTTCCTCAATCCGTTTATTTGCTGTGTCTATTTGCATTTTGATCTCTCCCAGGCTCTTTTTGATGTCAGCAATCCCCTCCTTATTCTCTTGTAAATCCTCCTTGATAGCCCTAAATAGCTCTATGACCTGGGGCAACGCTGCTGAGTCCTCTAGCTCCCCCGGGGCTTCCCGCATCCCCGCCTCCGCCATTTTAGGAGCCGCGGCCTCCCCCTTCCTCGCACTGCGACGTGGCAAACAGTACCTTTCAATTGAGGTTTCAAGGTCTTTTTTCTTTTTTTCCAGGGTCATTCCTTTTTCTTCTGTTGTCATGAGCTTTTTTTAGGTTTTTTTTGTGGCTTGGTCGCTTTTTATCTGCCTTCACAGCATCGGGTTTGGAGGGAGCTCAGCCGCACGCGTCTGCTATTCACGCATGCCCAGTCAGCCCCCCTGCCACAGCCCTGATGTGGGTGAGGGGCCATTTGTGGAGCCGACACGAGTGCCTTGATTGGATGATGGGTCAGAACTTCCTTGTGGTCCACCAAGGGCTCCCTACATGCAGGAGGAGCCCAGTGAAGCCGGGCTCCGTGCCCTACACAAAGTGTGGACATGGTGGCTCTGGCCCACTGTGATCCTTTGACTCTCTCTTGGTGCCTCAGCATGTTTGAGAGGGGCATGTATCAATGGGGGCTGTATGCAGTGGGAGCTGGGTTCCCACCCCTTGCCCCCCAGCAGCAAGGACCCCTAAGAACTTTGCACTTTGAACTTCTGTCACTGTGAGTGTGACAGTGTGATGGAGCTCGCCCCCCCCCTTGGACCTTTGCGCTTTGACCTTCCTGTCACTGTGACTGTGACCTCTAGTGGGAGGGGGGCACAAACCCCCTCCCCTTGGAACTGCCCTATAGACTGGCTGTGTGAGTGACCTGTGTTGTGTACGGCGTGTGTACGGGGACTAAACTGGCAGTCTGCTGGGGGACTGCTTTTTGGGACAGCGTGCAGTTGCTTTTATATATGCCTGCCTTCTGGTCTTCCCTTTTCTTCCTGTGCTCACCATGGGGTGTGTGAGTTGCTCTCTGCACCAGCTTTTGGAGGGTGGCAACTGGTTCCCCCTGTGGCTGGCTGGCACCTATGTGTGTCGGCAGGGATGGCAGGGCCTGCTTCCATGACCGCTGTCCCCGCCCTCCCGGAGTACACTTCGCCATATCTGACTGTCATGGTGGAGTGTGGAGTGTTGGGATCAGAGCGGGGGCAGGTCCGGCTGCTTGGTCATATGTTTGGTTTCTCCACCCGACCCCAGGCTGTGTGGACAGTGGGTTGGCTCTCCATCCACCAGGGGTCGCAAGCACATTTGTCCCTGACCTGGGAAGCAGCAGATGCATTTTTTTCTCCCTGGGGTGGGCCAGGGAGCCGCCGAGTCGCCACCATTATGTCTGGTTTTACCTTTAGTCTCCCTTGCAGGGAGGAAGTGAGTTTCTGTGTCTCTTCCTGCAGCAGTAATTCATTGAAAGGGTGGCAGTGGGTTTCTTTCCCTCCTTCTTCTCTGTGTAGAGCAGCTTGCGGGAAGCCTTGTCCTTTCCTCCCTGTCAATACCAGTCCAGTCAGCAAGAGGGAAAGGAATCTGCACATTGGCTTCACAGCAAAATGTCTGGATGAAATATGAATTATTATGAATGTATACAGCCTGGGAACCAGACTTATTCCCTTCAGGATAAGTATTTCCTTTTTCTTTCACTTTAAAACACCTTTTAAATCAAATCAAATCAAATCAAATCAAAAAGGTTTAGGAATAATATTAGGGCTGAAGCCATGGGGCTCAGTGTAAGCTCAGCATCCAGCAGTGCCGGCGTGTGTGCAACAGACACACTCACTTTTTGTTTTATTAATTTATATTTCTGTCCCGCTTATTAAACAAGGAGCCGTGTATGATGGATGCCGCTCTATTGATAAGTCTCCACTTCTGTGCATAACCAGTGGTAGCTGCCTTTCAAAATTCTGCTAGCTGCCACTATATTATTTATTATGCTTTGCTTTTAATCCTTTCCATTATTATTCAATGTACATTTTTGTGCAAATGTAAACATTGCTTTCTTTCCTTGATGAGCCTTATTCCTTGATTCGCCATTCTAACCCTTGCCTATTTAATAAGCCTTTCAAAAAATTCTCTGTGAAAACTAAACTGGGTCTCATCTCTTGTTAACTTGGTGATGCTCCCGAAAGACTGCAAAGGCCAGATATTGGTCAGAGAGCTGTGGGAAGGATGTGGGTTTATTTCTGAAGAGGCTAAAGGGAATGTTTTGCAGCTTTGGCTCACTGGCTGCTTGAACGGACTAATTATTTTACTATGATTAATTTTTGTTGCTGGGTAGTTTAATTCCTGACTGTCTCATTAATTGTTAATTAACATTTGACTAGAGCTTTTTTGTATACATATTTTTATTATATAAATCAAAAGGATTAAATCTTTGTGCAATTATTCTAAAAGGTGCCAATGAAGGGCTTGTTGTGCTAGGCATTGTAGACACACATGATTTTCCACTTCCTGCTCAGTTAAGTGCCTCGACCTACACACTCTGGGATTGGCAAAACTCCAGCAGGGACTGAGTCCTAAATTTAGACCCATGGAACAGAACCCAATGCTTGCTGCTAGCTGCCAGCCATTCGCCTTCTTGCTGACATCACGTCTTCTTCTCGCTGAGTACTATTGCATGTAATAATTCATTTAGTATAACTCCATCATAAAACACAATATGGAACACATTGAGAGAAGTCTCTCTCTTTATGACTGATGAAACTTCAGATGAGCATCCTTTACCACCACTGGTAAATAAGCAAACAGAGGAGAGAAGCAAAAGATGCAAATGTCATTCATTCATTCATTCATTCATTCATTCATTCATTATATTTGTTTGTTTGTTTGAACTTTTACCACACCCTTCCCATTGAGACTCAGGGCAGCTTACAAAATTTTTAAAAAATCTAAAAATTCCCTTTAAAAACCGCCCCCCAATCTCTTGGGTCCCCCTCCAAACCCAATGCCACCCAACCCTATCCCTGCCGGCCAAACAGAAAGATCTTACATCGCTTCTGGAAGATGACTAGGCTCAAGTTTAGATGAATCTCCAAAGGGAGGGAGTTCCATAATGTAGGGCAGCCATTGAAACGCCTCTCTGCGTGTGCCCTTGTTGTGGAAACTTGGCAGACAGATAGTACCTGCAAGAGGGCTCTCCTGGCTGAGCTCAGAGGTGGCAATGGGACATGTGGGATAAGGCACTCTTTCAGATATTTGGGGCCCAAGCTGTTTAGGCCTTTATAGTACTTTGAATTGTGCTCGGAAAGCTATTGGCAGCCAGTGTAGACTTTGGAGCACTAGTGTAATGCGTTCCCAGAGACCCGACCCTGACAGAAGATAGATCATGGCGTTTTGCATGAGCTGCAGCTTCCAAACACTCATCGAGGGTAGCCCCACATAGAGTGCATTGCATTGAGGTTACAATGACATCGATGACGGTAGCCAGATCTAAATCTGATTTAGAAGTTTGCAACCTTCTCACCAGATGGAGTTGGTGACAAGCACTCCTGGACACTGCTGCAACCTGGTGATCCACATTGAACAGGAGGGGGGACAAGATGGAGGGGATACACAGGGGAGTTTCTGAGGGGACTATCCCATCACCACCCTCTGGTTCTCCCAGAAAGAAATGAACAGACCCACTCAAGAGCAGTCCTGCAACCCCCTACCAGGTCATGCAGCTGTGTCAACAACACCCCATGAATGGCCACAGAAAGATCTAACAAAATCAATGGGGTACAATTTCACTTGTTGAAACTCAGTCTCAGTGCCATGCCCAGGATGAAATCCTGACTGACATTGGTCTGGGAATCCAGTCACATTGAGATGCACCTGAAGCTGTAAGGTGATCACTCATTCAATAACTTTGCCTAAAAAAGGAAGATTAGAGAAGGGTTGATAGCTGGCAGGTGAGTCAACAAGAAGATGGTTTCTTGAGCAGGGGCTGGACGAATGCATTTGTGAGGCCATCTCTGCCCTCCTGAATGGAGTAGAGACAAAATAGTGTAGAGATATCTTTTATTGGACCAACTCCAGTTGGTGGAAGTGCACAAGCTTTTGAACCTCACAGAGGCCTTCGGCAGGCAGGTCAGGATTTGGAACTGCAGATATTTAGATCCCTATATTTGGGACCAACACGGCAACCATTCTCTCTCTACTCCTGAATGGAGGCACTGATAACATCAGCCTCTAATGTCCCCAATGTCTTCTGGCTAGCTTTCACCAGCCAGGATGGGTACGAATCCAATTCACAATTGGTCACTTGCATCACTCCAAACACATGCTCTGCATCAGTGAGCAAAATGATTTGAAATTGATCCAAGTAAACCCAACAGGACCGAGCCTCCTCAGCCCCAAACTCTGACTCTGCACTGGCCGTTCCCAAGCCATGCCAAATATGAGCAACTTTATCCACAAAGTCTGCAGATGTATTTGTTATTTGATTTTCTTTTCAAAGAAAAAGGGCATTAGAGGTTTATATTCATTTGTCTCAGCTGGCGCTGTAGCACAAGATGAATATGCAAAGTTGTCTGGTATTTACTAAAGCTGAGATGAATATTTGTGCAAATGAACAAACCAACTGAATTTGCACTATCTGAACAGAAACCGATGAAGCAGATAATAGACACTATTCACTGGGGTTTTGTTGGAGACCTGTTTTGGCTATTTTGGTTGGCTCAGTATTTCAATTACCTAATTTTTAGCACTATTAGAACTATTGTGTATGCACAGTTGAAACCAGATAACTAAGATAAACAAATAACTGAACTGAAATAAATAAAATAATGAAAATGGAATACTTGAGTAAAAGGATGTGTGCAACCCATTTTGGTTGCAGAGAGCTATCTGAAAATTTGAAAATATTCACAAATACAAAAGGAAAAGCAGAGGAGAGGCTCGATTACATAGGGCTCCTCAGCTTGGAAAAGAGATGACTGAGAGGGGATATGAAAGAAGTTTATAAAATCATGAGTGATGTGAACAAATAAATAGGGAATGGTTAGTTGCCCTCTCAAATAGTACTAGACCTAGGAGACACTCCATAGAACTAACTGGCAGCAGACTTAAAACAAATCAAGTATTTTTTCCATGCAACGCATAATTCACTTGTGGAACTTTTCACCAGAGGATGTGGACAAGGCCAGTAGCATAGCTGGATTTGAAAAAGGATTGGATAAATTCTTGGAGAATAGGCCCATTAGTGGCTATTAGCCAGTAGGCTGGGGGGCATAGGGTGTAAATGTAAACTAATGCTCTTAAACAAGGGCATGCTCTGGCCTGGCCTGCCTGGGCCAGCACTGAACCCCATCCATCTGTTCCAGGCCTGCCAGATGTTCAAACCCCAGTGGGGTTGGCGGCTGGCCCCATGATCCACTCAGGTGGGCCAGAGTAGGGAAAACTGGGCGGGCCTGTCTGTTTTCACACCCACACGGCCCAGCGTGGGGCGGGGGGGGGGGTCGCCATGGCTGCCCATCATGGCAGGGGTGCAGCACTGGCTACAGTGCCGGGGTGGAGCTGGCCAGCTGCACGTTGCTCCCCATTCCATCTTCCCGGATGCTGCAGGCCACAGGGGCATGTGTTCCTGCTGCTGGAGCTAACTCAGCCAGGGGTCGCTCTCCCCGATGATGACAGCTGCCCGTCACGTGAATTAACACCCATAGTCTCCGATTGTTGGGAGCTGGAATCATAGAATCAGAGAGAGTTAGAGCTGGAAGGGAGCTCAGAGCTCAGCTAGTCCAAGCCCCTGCTCGATGCAGGAAATCCACAGCTACAGCATCCCTGGCAGCCTTTGTTTGGAAACCTCCATCAAAGGAGAGCCCCCACATCCCCAGGCACTCTGTGCCACAGTCGAACAGCAGGGAATAGATCACTCTAGGTGTTAACAACTGAGACGGTAGCCCACACTGGGTGGGTGTCCACCTGCCCATTTATTCGGTGTTCACCCTCTCTGGCCACGTGGCCACCACCCACCGGGCTCACAGCTCCCACTCACGGCAGAGTCCTGGAGCCTGCGGAACCCGCTGTGTGGGTAAATGTGGGCTAATGTGCACCCATGTGTCTGCATCTCATCAATTAGTTTGTGTGCAGCCTCCAAAGTACATGTCTACCAGTACAGAATTGTGGGCAAAAACCCTAGTGTGTTCTGAGGAGTGACCACCCAACCATCATTAAAGTTCTAGGGACATCATTCAACTCCCAGGGGACTGTCATTCCACTGTACCTGAAGCTGTCATTCCAGTCCCAAAAACCATTGTTAAAAATATGGGGCCGTCATTCAACTCCCAGGGGGCTGTCTTTTAAAAAAAATAAAAAAAAATAAAGTAAGTAAATGGTTTCATTGTTTTAGCTCATAGCCATAACAATAATACAAATTGTAATAAGGCAAGACCATAACAACAATACAAATTATTATAAGAATAGGACGACATAACTGGTCATAAAATAATAAAATCCACAAAATAAAACCAAACATTTGTCCAGCGTCATTCAGCAAACATTTTCTTTTCCAGCTAGCTTTGCTACCTGCTTTAATAATTTAATGCAAACCGGGCTGCCGCCCTCGTTGAGTCTTCTCTTTTATCTCCCCAAAGGGAGATCAGTAGTCTGTAGTTTGACCAAACTGGATTTAACTTTAGGGTGTCAAAGACTTTACTCTCAAAAGGGCATACATTGGGCAGTATTATTATTATTATTATTATTATAATAAACATTTATATAGCGCCAGTCGTGTGACCTGGTGCTGTACAAAGCACAGAACTAGACGCGGTCCCTGCCTGTGACTCACAATCTAAAAGACAAAGGGCGGGAGACAGGGAGAGGGGACAGTGCGAGAGACATGGGAGAAGACAAACAAACATTCAAGCGGATGCGAAGTCTCAGGTGCATGTGCTTGGCTTGGTTACAAAGAGGTTGGTGGCAGCAGTCTGCAGTGGAGGGCAGACAGTAAGTGTACAGGGAAAGACTAGCAGGCATTGGGAAAGGCAGCAAGGAAAAAGTGGGTCTTGAGGAGGGATTTGAAGGAGCGGAGGGAGGGGGCAAGGCGGATGTGGGTAGGGAGGAAGTTCCAGGCATGGGGGGCAGCGAGGGAGAAGGGTCGAAGGCGGTTAGGTGATCAGGAGAAATGAGGGAGCGTGAGGGAGGAAACAGAAGAAGAGCGGAGAGCGCGTGCAGGAGTGCGTAGGGAGATTAGGTCCGAGAGGTAAGGGGGAGCTTGGTTGTGGAGTGTTTTGAACGTGAATACCAGGAGTTTAAACAGGATACGTTCAGGAAGGGGGAGCCAGTGAAGAGAGAAGAGGAGAGGCTGCACATGGTCGAAGCGACGGGCAGAGTGAATGACCTTGGCAGCAGAGTTTTGGATTGCGATAAGGGGGGACAGGTGAGAGCGAGGGAGGCCAGCAAGGAGGAGGTTGCAGTAATCGAGGCGAGAGATAACCATGGCATGAACAAGGATTTTGGCTGAGGAGGTAGAGAGAAAGGGGCAGATGTGAGCAATGTTGTGGAGAACGAATTGGCAGGATTTGGTCACAGAGTCAATGTAAGGTTTAAAAGAGAGGTGCGTGTCAAAGATGAAGTCCAAGCTACGGGCTTGGAGAACAGGATGGATGGTGACTCCATCGATGCAGATGGGCAGGTTAGAGGGAGAGGAAGGGGACATAATGAATCAAGTCCTCTGTCTGTGAAGATCCACAGAGGCACCGTCTCTCTACAAAAAGGGGTGCCCCTGTATCTACCCACAAGGACTTCAGATGGCATGGTTTGGAGCCTGAGCGCCGTAAATGCTAACCTTGCCGAGGAATCCTGAAAGGTAGATAGATACGCGGCACCCTTCAAACCCAGCACCCATCATTTATAAAAGGGGGATATCTTTGAACTAATTGCCTGGGCCCTATCTTTTTGAAGTTCAATATCACTAATCTTTCTCTTAACTAGTCTAATCGTCTCGTTAACTGGTAAGACAGCTAGGGATTGAGGTGAAAATCCTAGCATAGTAAGTGTGAGCTTTATGCCTTTCCACCAGGGGTCTCTCGTGTCCCAAAAAGGAGACACTTTTTCAGCTAGGCACTCCCCCATCAATACATTCTGTCCCACACTCATCGATTTCAACCAGAAAGATATGCGGAGGCTTCATTCTCTAGCCGTCAGTGATTTACTACCAGTCTCTAATCTCAAAACTGCAGAGGCTACTGGTCTGGGGACCCCAAGGATGGTTCTGGATTGCTTCTAACAGGTCTCTCACTGGGTGAGCACCACCCCACACTGAGGCACCATACAGAATTTGAACCACAATTTTTGTCTCATATATTTTCATGATAGGTTTTATCAACTTCCCACTCTCAGCATTGAAAAACCTCAGCAGGACTTTAATAGATATGGAGAGAGAATGCTTAAGAGCCCTTAGATGGGGGTACCAGGAACCATTATATGAGTAAATAATACCCAGATATTTAAAGTATCTAATCTGCTCAATTTTCTGTCCATTTATAAACCATGGCTCACCCTTATACTTTGAAGAAAATACCATGATTTTGGATTTTTCGGTGTTAATCACCAGATCTTGTTTTTTACACTCTTGTTCAAAATCATTCATTAGCCAATTCAGTCTCACTCTAGAAAGAGACAGGAGCACTGTACCATCGGCGTACATGAGGATTGAAAGCTTCCTGCAGCCAAGTTTCGGGAAGGGGGATGTCAATTCACTGTACCTGAAGCTGTCATTCCTGTCCCAAGAACCATCATCAAGGTTCTGGGGCTGTCATTCCACTCACAGGGGGCTGTCATTCCACTGCATCCAGAAGCAGTCATTCCAGTTTGTAGAACTATTGTTAAAGTACTAGGGACATCATTCAATTCCCATGGGCAGTCATTCCACTGTACCTGCAGCTGTCATTCCAGTCCCAAGACTATACACACACACACACACACACACACACACACACACACAGACTATACACACAGACGGCACACACACACACACACACACACACACACACACACACACACAC
>QEPC01014195.1:2793825-2825302 GCA_003113815.1 Sphenodon punctatus
ACACAGACTACACACACTATACACACAGACACTAGACACACTATACACATAGACACACAGGCTACACACACTATACACACGGACACTAGACACACTAGACACATACACACACAGACTACACGCACACACAGACTACAGACACTATACACACAGACACTAGACACACTATACACATAGACACACAGGCTACACACACTATACACACGGACACTATACACATACACACACAGACTACACATACACACAGACACTATACACATGCACACACAGACTACACATACACAGACTACAGACACTATACACACAGACACTAGACACACGCACACACAGACTACACATACACACACAGACTACACACACTATACACACAGACACTAGACACACTATACACATGCACACACAGACTACACATACACAGACTACAGACACTATACACACAGGCACTAGACACACTATACACATAGACACACAGACTACACACACTATACACACAGACACTAGACACACTATACACACACAGACTACACATACACACAGACACTATACACATGCACACACAGACTACACATACACAGACTACAGACACTATACACACAGACACTAGACACAGACTACACATACACACACAGACTACACACACTATACACACACACTAGACACACTATACACATGCACACACAGACTACACATACACAGACTACAGACACTATACACACAGACACTATACACACGATACACACGCACACACAGACTACACATACACACACACAGACTACACACACTATACACAGGCACAGACACACACAGACACACACAGACTTGCCAGCTCCTCACCCCCACCCTGCCCCACACTTTACCTTGAAGGCTCGGCGCCCTGGGCCCCCTGGAGCTGGAAGAGCCGGTGACGGAGCTCCTGAAGCTGGAACTAGGGAGATTCAGTGTCCCTGTATCTGGGTCAGGAGTTCCCATCCCTGCTGCCACTTACCTGGAGCTCTACTTCCCCAGGCTGTTGCTGTCACAGCCACCACTACTGGTGTATTTCAAAGGCCCTTTGATGCTTGCGCGGCTTGGGCCACGTTCTCTAACTACCCAGCATGCCATTTAGAGACTATGGCCCCGGCCGTGCATGTGCCCAGGCTGCCAGCGCGGGGCCTTTGAAATATAGCAGTGGCTTGTGGCGGCGGCAGCTAAACCCCTCTGCCCTGCCCAGACAGTCGGATCGGACTTTTGAAAAAAACAGGCTTGAAAGATCCATTTTTAAACTGCGATATCTCAGCCGATTGGGCTGAAATTAGCAAAGCATGACCCGCTTACCCCAGTGATCCTCCGCCACGACTGTCACTGGCCTAACTTTAATCATGCCAATTTTATAGTAAATAGAATTCTGGGGCTTCACAATGAAGCGTGCAAGGCACCTTAACTATTAGAGCGATCCCATGCTCTAATAATATATATATATATATATATATATATATATATATATATATATATATATATATATAATAATACCAATAACAATACCAAAAACAATTTTTTTGTTTGAAATCTGTACTGATACTAATAACGACAATAACAAAAAATGACATTTCGTTATTAACAAAAACAAAAACAACACATTTTAATAACAAAACTGATAACAAAAACCGAAAAACAACACGGGGCCCTGGTGCAGACCCCTCACAGTGATAAAATTCACAAAATAAGGAAACTAATGAGAGAGGTTAGCGAAGTACAAAACCAATGGATTTCAGAAAACTAGACTTCAACAAATGCAGAGCATTAGTAGTCAGTACCGGGGGGGGAAGAAAAGAAGCTTCAAGAGGACTACCATTTTCTAACAAAATGAATGTTGGAGACACAATTATAAACTATACCCATGAGGCAGGAAGATGGGAGGAATCAAAATAGACCAACATGGGGTGAAAATAAATGAAACATTAGCCCACGATATCCCACATTAGCTCACAAATCACCTGCCCATCAGTTCAGTGGCCACCAGACGTCCACCCACTTCTGCCTTGGAGTGGCCACCTGGCTGCTATAGAATGCATTGGTCGAAGGAGGCCAGTGATGCAGTGCGGGCTACTGTTGCCTCCCCCCTGCCCCCCGGCTAATGTGGGGCCACAAAGCTGCCTCCCATCTGGTTGGCCCATGCAACCCTACCACAAGGCAAGGTTTGAGGACTGAGCCAGAGAAGTGTGCTCACCGCGGCTGCCAAACAGAGGATCGGGGTGGGGGCTCCTCCAGGCCCTCAGATCTGCTGTTCTGCTGCAGCTCCTCCCAGGGGGCTGATTCTGCTGCGCAGCTGGGATCTAGGAGTCCTGCCCCATGTGGATGGCTCCTCAGCTTACCTGTGGCATGGAGGGACTTGTGACGGCAGTCCCCCTGCCTGGATTCCCCGGTGGTGGTGGTGGTGGTGGTGGTGGCTAATCTTTTGGTCTCCCCTCCCTGCCAGCCCAAAGTGTGGTGGCTTTGGCGAGTGTGCCAATTATTTCCAACTTCTTTCCAACCCCAGGATGGATCTGGCTCACCAGTCTCATTTATTTTCACTCATGGTTACACAAAGATCTTTTTAATGACCTGGCATGGGAAATGGAAGGACTGATGTGCTAATAAGGGTGAGTATTGAATAATAAATAGCATGGATATGTCTGTACAAAACCAATAAGTTAAAAACTCATAATGAGCTTCAACTAGCAAGGGATGTGAGAAACAATAAGAAGAGGTTCTATCAGTATGTTCAAAGCAAGAGGGAGACTTAGGAAGGCTGCTCAAAGGGGAAGGTTGGAACAGATTACACAAGGAAGACCGAATTGCTCAATAGCTACTTCACTTCAGTCTTCAGAAAACAGGTAAATTGTGGTCAGGTAATTAACAAATTAAAATGGCAAGGAGGAGGGGGCAGGGGGAGGCAGGTCAGGACAACTAAAGAGCAGTGAATTTAAATTAACAGGGCTTGATGAATTGAACCCTAGAATTCTGAAGCAATTAGAGAAATATCAGAAGCAATCGCAATTATCTTTGTAAATGCATGGAGAACAAACAAGGGCCTAGAAGACTGCAGTCATAGTGCCTATTTTTTAAATACGGGAAAAGGAAGACTCAGGGAATTGTAGATCAGATGTCCAGACTTTAATACCTGGGACAAGTATTAAGAACAAATGATAAAACAGTCAATTTGTGAGCCTCTTGAAGAAGATGGGGTGGATTTATTAAGATCAAATTGTGCTAGGCCATCTGTGACAGGGAAGCTAGTTTAATAGAAAAGGGGAATTCAGTAGACATAATATATCTTGATTTCAATAAGGGTTGGGATAAAATTCCACAGGACATTCTCATTAAATAGCTGGAGAAATGTGGAGAAGGGTAGGTTCACAACGGACTGAAGAGTCACATTCAAGGACTAATAGTTAATGGATCAGTATAAAATAAGGACGAGATATTCCATCCAGGGTACAAGAGTCTTCAGCATCTTCATGAATGATCAACGGCACAATGATTCTTTCCAACTTAAGAATTCTATGGTTCTATGAAGTTTCACAAATTATGAAAAGTACACAAAAATTCTTTGAAATGTCACATTTTTACATTTTATCTGTGCAAATGTCAAAAGTCATTTTAATATTTTTAATGAAAACAATTTTTCATTTGCCATTGCTTGAAGCTTTGCGGTGTGTGACCCATTGGAATGACAGCAGGAGCACGTGGGCGGTCACCCCAGGCAGTGTGTTGTCCTGGAAAGTCAGGATGTTTCTGCTCCTGGAAAGCCAGCATGACAGAAGAATGGAAAGAATTTTGCAGAATCTTAAGCAGCCCAAGAGATGTCATCGGTCTATTCTGGGTTCCTCTGAGAGTTTGGAATGTGACTAATAGAAACTCGTGTTATTTTTATTTTTAAAAAAGTAAGCTTCATTAGAAAGACACTGAAGTGGTATTTATTTCTTAGAAAATAACTGAAGTCTCAGAAATTGAAAATGGATGAGAACATTTTCAAAGGAACTAACCTAGGGTGCTTTTTAACGACATAAAACCATGCATGGCCAGCTAGGAGCCGCTCATTCAAACGCCCGTCTGAGGGTGGTTCAGGGGAATGCAGGCTCCCATGAGTCACGCAGCACCCACTCATGACGCACTGCTGAGAAATCCAGAGTTCACCGGGTGGGGCAATGGGTGACAATGGGTGCCCATGCATCCCCTGGGGAGGCACCCACACCTGCAGACCGTGGTGTGCGCCGCTCCTAGGCACGGTGGGCAGGGGACATGGCCGTTGCAAGTCACAGGAACTGGCCGTGAGCACTGGGGAGCCCGGTTCCCCAGAGCTCATGCCCGGACATCTCAGTTTTAAAGGCCAGCCTGGCATGCTTCCCCCTCATCCATGGCAGGGGAGCGCAAGGTGGCTGCCATGGTAGCGACGCTGGGAGCCTCCTATCAGAATCCCTCCCCACACACTCCACCTGAGTGGATTTCAGCAGCCATGGACTTCCCTCCCCCCACTCCCCAAAAGCCTTGCTCGTTTAAAACCACCCCTAGACTGAACTCCTGACTGTACTGAAATCAAATGCAACTTTTTCATTGACTTCACTGGAGCCAGGATTTCACTCCAACGTATGATTGGGTAGGATGGCACCTGGATAATGACAATCTGAGAGGATCAGTTCAGCAGAGAGTAGGGGGAAACCTACATTTCTGGACAAAAAATAGAAGAAACAAAACATTCCAAAATCATAGAATGGTACAATTGGAACTTGAAATAGACCATCTAGTCCAGCCTCCCGTCTGGATGTAGGATGACTACAGCTAGAACATCCTTTACACATGACTGTCCAACCACTGTTCGAAGAGCTCTAGCGCTGGAGAGCCTAGTCTCCCTATGCAATTTGTTCCATTGCTGCATAGCTCTTATTGCTAGAAAGCGTTTCCTGATATTTAATCAAAATCTACTTTCCTCCATATATACTTTCCTGTAAGTTGAACCCATTATTTCTAGTCAGCTATGAAGTATAATTCCGTCCTATCTTATTGCTTGCAGCCATTTAGACAATTGAAGATGTCTATCATGTCTCCCCTTAATCTTCTTTTGGCCAGGCTAAACATACCCAGTTCCTTCAACCTTTCCTCATAAGTCTTACTTTCAGGATCCTTTATTATCTTTGTCACTCTCCTCTGAACCCACACACATTTGTCAATAGCCTCCGAAAACAAGATACTCAAACCTGGACACAGTACTCCATCTGAGGTCTGACCAATGCTGAATAGAATGGAATTAATGATTCCTGCTGACTTGGAAATAATGCTTCTGTTAATGTATTAAACTGCAGCCTCATATTTTTCAACAAAAGTTCTCATCAAATTTCAAACAATCAGTTACATTTTAAGAATTCCCTTATATTTTGACTGACTATAAAGTTGTTTAAAAGTTTTTGAATTTCAAAATTTTGATTCCAATTTTTACAAAAAAATGTTCAAAAAGCTTTTATAGAACTTTCAACTGTACAAACTCCTGGGGCCAAAGTAAAATAACAATTAATAAAACAGAGCTAAATCCTCTTAATGGCAACCCAAAGGCACAACAGAAAAGAGGAAAGCAAGCAAGTAAGGTTTGGGATTTCACATGCCAAAGTGAGCAGTGGGTACAAATACACTTTGATTAAAAACATTGGATTGGATTACTAAAATAAATTAAAGAAAGTAAATAACCACCAGAGTCACCTTGACTCTGTGGTGTAACCCAGAACTGGATATTGCATGTAGAGCTTTGGAGCTGCTGGCTCTGCCCTAGTCCTGCCCTCCCTTATCCTGCAGTTACCACATGTCAGAAAAACATGCCGCTGCCCCCTCTGTGCCATGTAATTGTGCCATTTCTTGCTGCTACCTTGGCTGGCCGCAGCATCACATATCAGTACGTTGATGCAGGGGCTGTCTCTGCTGGCTTTTACAACCAGCTGTTTCTCACCCTGGGCCAGTTTTGGTGAAAGTCTTGCCATGATCTCAGAATTGATGGAATCATGATCAACAGGGAGGAAGCAGAATAGCTGTTCTTGAAGGTAACGAGAAGTGAATTACTATTACTTATAGTAGTGCCTAATTGTGCTACATGCATAGTGACAGAAAGGAAGGAATAATTTTGGGCTACTCATATCTGTTTACACAAAGAGGGGAATTAAGCACTATCACTACCTGTTTTTCTCAGCTATCCCTTTTAGAGACTTTGTTTTAGGCTTTTAAAGCCAAATAATACTCTGTATTTGTTTAGGGAAAGGGTGTGTGTTTCTGCTCTGTTCAATAATATCTACACTCAGGTGGTTGTGAATTGGAATATCACTTCCACAAACAGCCTCACTTGCTTCCTTTCAAACAAGTTCCTCCTCCCCTGCGAAGCAAGGAAGCTGGAGCTGTTGCTTCATTTTCTAAATAAGCTGGCAGAGAGAACCCACATCTGGTTGGTCCAGAACAAATGTACCACTGTGACACTGGCCTAGCCAGGCCAAATCAGGTCAACTGAGCCAGCGTCATGTGTTTGCGAAAAACCCTGTGAGAAAAGCTTCAGCATGCACTTCACTTTGATGTAAGTCTACACATCAAAGAACCCAAACATCTCCTATCCCTCCCTTCTTCCCCACCACATACCACCTCAGCTTGGGAGAGAACAGAATCAGGAGTTGAAGTCTGATTTATGTGCGAGATGTGATTGATCTGTTCTGTACGTTTTTTTTAAAAAAAACAACACATTTTTACTCAGCTCAACTATTTTAGCTATTTTAGCTATTTTAATGCATGAATTTACACAAATCAGCACATATACATTTATGCAAATTAGGAGGGATATTTTTGCTCCCATTATTGTGAGAAGCATTTTTGTTTTGACTGATCTGTGGAGGGTATATTTGTACTGTAAGAGCAAGAGAGACTCTTTGCCATAGTCTTGTGGAATATTCTTCAACAAGTGGCACAGAAGGCTATTGGCTTGATCCTCATTATCCCTGCCTGTGCATTTTACCCTTTTTCATTCAACACTGAGCTGAGAAACTAGAAACTGCTACCTAACTTACTGGGTAATATGCAGAATCCTCATCCTGGTGGCTGAATTAATAGCAGCAACTAGCCCTTCCTCCTGGAGCTCTAGTAGTAGAACTGCGAAAAGGTGATTGATAGGTCAAGGGTTCAAACAGGGACTGTATAATAGGGAGAAAATGTGATTTATTTCATATGTAATTTTTAGGGTGTATTTCTTTCATAGTTAAATTCCAGACATTCTACTGTGTGGATTATCTCATAGTCCAGCTAATTGCCTAACACTGAGACTGGATTGTAATTTTTTTGTTATTGTTTTAAAGAATACATGAATATGGAAATAAAATCATGCTCTTATCCCTTCAGAGGATCCAGATTCAAACCCTTCTCACCTCATCCTTCCTGTAATCTTCACTGGAAGTAAATGGACAACCAGCATCAATTGGCTGCAAGTCAAACCTACTGTTTTGCCCATGCAGCCAATGATCTTCCTGTCTAAAAATGATATTAAAAATGGAGTTTGATTAACTAAATTTTATGACTATTAAGATTCATCATACGCTTAAATGATCTTTTCAATGAAGTTATTATCATTTTACATTGCAATCAACAGAAGCTGATGTTAAAAATCAGTGATTCAGATGAGAGTTCCATTGGACCTTTATCCATCATGTTTAAGGTAAAAGATGACCACCTGTTCTCATTAAAGTGAGATTTTGGCAAGGATCAAGTAACATTGTACAACTGGGTGCCCTCCCATCTTCCCCCTTGTCTGAAGCTGATTGCAGGATAGCTGGCTAGACAGACTTGTGGTCTATTCTGAAATGAAGTGTCAAAGGAGTAATCATCACTAGAAAAACAATCTGAACATATTTTGTAAGAGATATTTCACCAGAATAAAAGTCTTAGCTCTAGAAATGCAAGATCCCAAAGCTAGATAATCTTAAAGGAGAAAGATAGGCGGGGATTTCTGAAAAATGAGCACAATCACAAACAATCCCAATCAGAAAAAATGGAAGACATCTAAAGAAATTAGGGCTGAAACTTGGTCTTCGGAAAACTTCAGAATTTGGCAAATATTACGGTATTCAGTTCTGAAAGGCCAGAGGGATTTCTCTGCCTGGTTCCACTTCCCCTTGCCTGGTCTGTTCAAGTTACCAGTGCCACAGTACCAATGCCATGCAAAGACTAGGGGATGTCCTGCAGGGGTGTGTGTGTGAATGTCTGGTTTTATTTCTTGTGGGCATTATAATTTTGTCTGTTGGGCAGGTGGGCTGACTGGCTTTTGGTGGGATTTCTATTTCTCCATACAGTTGCACACTGGGTTGTGGGGTTGTGTGTGTTGTCTAGGCGGTGGCATGGCACAACAGAGATTAACTGTAAAGTGTACCTTCTACTGTTCTGCCAGCTGCTTGGCACCATGAGGTCAGACTGGGATCTCTCTGGTTGGCTCCACTTCCCTTTGACTGGTCTGTTCAAGTTACCAGTGCCACAGTACCAATGCCATGCCAAGAAGGTGCCCCTGGTGTGTGTGTGTGTGTGTGTGTGTGTGTGTGAATGACTGGATTCTTAACTTTGTGACTGATGGGGCCTGGGCTTGCTGACACTTGTTGAGATTTATTTCTCCATGCAGTTGCAGACTGTTTTGCGGGGTTGTTGTATACTTTTAAAGTGAATGTCTCTTGCTAGCCTGCATTTTTGTGCATTGCTTGGTTGGCATAATGATTAAGGTGGCTGCACTCACTGCTGATGGTGGGCCATACTGTGGGCACACTACTGTTGGTTTTTTGGGGATTTCGTCACGCAGTTGCACTTTTGTGAAGTTGTTTTCTGGAGCGATTGTCCCACTCTTGCTAGCCTGCTTTTCTGGGTAGTGCTTTTCTGGGTAGTGCTTTGGCTGTGGGTTCAAGAACTTTGCAAAAACTTTCTGAATTTTCCAAAGCTTTCTGAAGTTTTCTGAGGTCCGGAATTCCAAGTCTGAATTTTGAAACTTCGGAAACAGTGGGTGTTTTCAGATGTGATGGGGCCAATTGGCCTCGTCATGAAATCAACAAATTCATCCCCCGCCAGGGTGACCTGTCGCGCCCTAACAGACGTGCTGGGGATCCCGGCGGCAAATCGGGGAGGGGGCGGGGCCGCATGGCGCAACGTGCCGCCGCACGGCCCCGCCCCCTCCATGCTCCCTGCTACCCACCCTCTGGGGAGATGGGCGGCTGCCGCGGCCAATGCCGCCGCAGCACTCGCCCGCTATGGCCATGGGCCAGAATCCCTATGGGGATTCCGGGCCATGGCCACCGTCCAGACGTGACAGTGGGGGTCACCATAGCGGGGAATTGCCTTCACCATGCGATGGCCTCTGGTCCCGCCGCTCCGGCCGCTCACATGGTGAATGTGATTCCCTGCCGTGGTAGCATCTGGGGGGGAACATTCGTTCCCCCCAACAGACGTTACGTGGTCCAAGCCACCACAGGGAATTGACTGTGGTTGACATTGACCACGTAAGGTCTGAAAATACCCAGTGCTGAAGGGCTACCGAGTACTCAGACAGATTACTCGGAACTTTGATATTCGGCCTGAGTACACCCGTAATTCGGTACATCCCTAAAAGAAACCAGTGTGGTTGCATAAGGATCTTTTTGATGAGCTGAGAATTGAAAAGGACACACATAAGAAATAGAAGGCGGGACAAGTCACCAAGGGCATGTACAGATGGGTAGGCTGAACTTGTAGGGACAGTGTCAGGAAGATTAAAGCACAGAATGAGCTCAGGTTAGCAAGTAATGCAAAAAAACAACAAAAAGGGGTTTCCCTGGTATGTTAGAAGGAAGAGGAAGAATAAGAAAGTGGTAGGTCCACAGCTCAGTGAAGATGGGGAAATGCTAACAGGGGACAAAGAGAAGGTGGAATTGCTCATCTCCTGTTTTGGCTCTGTCTTCTACCCAAAGGGGAATAGGGCCCAGTCTGGCAAAAGTAGCATGAATGATGAGAAATGATTGCAGCTCAGGGTTGATAAAGAGATGGTCAGAGAATACCTAGCTACTCTAAACAATTCAAGTCTTCGGGGCTGAATGATTGCATCCCAGGTACTGAAGGAACTTGTTGATGTACTCTCAGAACCTCTCTTTGTCATCTTTGAGAACTCTTGGAGAACAGACAAGGTGCTGGAAGACAGGAGACATGCAAATGTTGTCCCTATCTTCAAAAAGGGAATAAGGGAGGATCTGGGAAACCATAGATACGTCAGCCTGACATTGCTTTATGATCTGTTCTAGTATCTTTCCAGGTATCAGTCAGTTTGTAAAGAAAACTAGAAAACAATGCAGTAATTACTAGAAGCCAGCATGGATTTGTCAATAAAAAGTCATGCCAGACTAATCTTATCTCCTTTTTTTGATCGAGTTACTAGTAGTGGATCATGGGAATGTCAGGACATAATAATAATAATAATAATAATAATAATAATAATAAATAAATGTTTATTTATGGCCAAAGGCCAATAAAAAAGAACACAAATGTATACACATTGTAATAAGACCATAACATCGGCATATTACATTGTTATTAAAGGAAACACAAAATCTACATACATTAAAGGTAGATAAAACGCAAAAGGGTAATATCTTGAAAGGAGACACTAATCATAAAGAGAATATAGTAGCCAAAAAAAGAGAAGAGACAGATATAAATAGCTCAGTTGGCCCAGAGGTACTGGACTAGCAGCGGCTTTCCCTAAACTCCAAATGCCATGACTCAACGTCATGAAGCAGAGATACATTTAAACTGGAGAAATGATTGGCGAGCATTCATGGCAGCAATCAGGAACCGAGCAATTGAGTCGGTAATCCGAGGATCCGTGTCAGCTAAGGCCAGTACTAGAATGTTACGGTCAGTTCTCCCAGGATACTTTCCCAGAAAAGAGGACAAATATTTCTGACGAACCCCATCATAAAGCCGGCACCTAAACAAAACATGTTCAGTGGTCTCTGATTGCAGTCGATCAAAAGGGCACAAACGATCCGCGAAACACAGGGCAGAAAAACATCCCACAGATACCATTGTGGGCAGGGCATTGAAACGGGCAGACATAAATAGATACTTCCCTCTTTGCGGACAGAAGACACCAGAAAGGTGGCCATGCCAAGGCAAGGCGGTATGCAAAACAGATAATTTTGCATATGGGGGGGAGGCCCTAATTTTTGCTATCTTTTCTTGCCTATTATTATTATTATTATCATTATTATTGGCATTTATATAGTGCTAGCGATGTACCTGGCGCTTTACAAAGAATACGATAGACACGGTCCCTGCCCGAGAGCTTACAATCTAAAGACGGGGAGGGGAGACAGGGAGGGGGGAACAGAGGGAGAAACAAGGGATGCAACATTCATGAGGATGCGAGAACTCAGGTGCACATTCTTGGCTTGGTTACAGTAAATTGGGAGTTTGCAGATAACAGGTGGGGGATAATCCTGGGTGGGGATGATTAGCAGGAGTTAGGAAGGGCGGAGCGGAAGAGGTGGGTTTTGAGGAGGGACTTGAAGGTGTGGAGGGTGGGGGCAAGGCGGACGAGGGCAGGGAGGGAGTTCCAGGCNGAGCAGATTCCCTAGTAAACACGGGCAAATCTTTCCCCTCCCAACAACCCCTGCCAAGACCCATCCTGCAAGGATATAATTCAACAGCTTTAGCCCAACTGCTCTTAAAGGGATCTTTCTTCAAACACTGGGTCACTGCCCCCCTGCCTTCAGCTTAGCCCAGAATCTTACCACAAGGCCCCAAGCTATCTTGGACCACCTGCGCTGTCCTACCTCTAGCCTGATGGCAGCGTAAGGGGTACCTTGGGGACCTTAAGAAGCCTCCGAAAAAAGTGTGCCTGGATACTATCTATTTTCTCTAAGTTACTATGTACAAGGGGTAACCATAGCTCAGCCCCATACAGGAGCTGAGCATGCGCTTTGATGTTAATAACCCTAGCGGCTGGAACTAATGCAGACTTTCCTGTGCTCCCAAAACACTTTGAAATAGAAAATGAGGAACTTTTGCAACAGTGGGCGCTCTCTTGAGATGCACCTCCCAAGCACCAGAGACCTGGAAATGCAGCCCCAAATATTTGAAGACCTTCACCTGCAATATAGGGTGCCCATCCAGTGCCCAAGAGTAGCATTTATGGGACTGGGAAAAAATGAAAATCTTGGATTTCCCATAATTGATTTGTAAATTGGTTTGAATGCAATATTCCAAAAAACAGGACTATTGCCTATTTAATCCCACCCTGGTCTGGGAGATAATGGCGATGTCATCTGCGTATAGGAGACTACCTACATGGCGGTCGGCCAACTTAGGGGGGGAGAAAGAAGACTGGGCAAGCAAGGGAATGACCCCATTAATAAATAAGTTGAAGAGCACAGGGGCAAGGACACATCCCTGCTGTACACCAGATAAAACAGGTATAGGATCCGTCAGATGGCCCATAGAGTTAGTTTTAACAACAAGAGAGGAATTAGCATGAAGCTGCTGCAAAAGGAAGAGAAGACGTTTGTCTATGCCCATAGAATGGCCCTGTCCACCTGGTTGAAGGCCGATTTTAGGTCTAGGAAGGCCACAAATAATCTGTCATTTTTCTTAATATATTTCTCCACTAGGAGCTGCAGAACTAAACAATGTTCCGTGGTGAATCGTCCTCTCTGAAACCCCGCTTGTTCTGGATGCAGAATCTGATTTTGAGAGATCCGATCATTAAGTCTCCTCAAAAGCCATTTGCCATAGATCTTATGACAAACACAAAGTAAACGAATAGGCCTATAGTTACCAGGGGCTGAGTGGTCACCTTTCTTGTATATCGGCACAACCACTGCCCTTTCCCACTGCACCGGGATTTTGCCTGTGCTATTGATAGTTGTAAAAAGAGATGTCAGCAAAGGCAACCACCAGTCCAAGGACAGTTTAATCATCTCAATGGGGATCAGATCTAGGTCTGGAGCCTTACTGTTTTTAAAGGAGCCGATGATCTCAATAACTTCTGCTTCCTGGACAGGGGCCAGGCTGGTAAGGAGCTTAAATGCTCCTTATGTTGGCAATCTGAGGCCACTCAATTGCCAGCATACAAAATCTGAAAATGGGCAGACCAAGAGGAGGCGGGGATTGTTGTTAAAGAACCACCCTGTCTCCTCTTGCCTAGCCCGTTCGAAAGTGACAAAAAAAACCCTACTATCCCAAGAGGTGGCCGCCCGAATCAGATTGTCCCAATAGCCCTTCCAATATTCCTGCTTTTTAAGTTTGATCAAATCCTTATATGCCCTCTTGCCCTGAAAATAAAGGGGAGAGATGACCGCAACCTCATTCTCTCTATACTGCATAGAGAGAGAAACCACCCTCTTCCGAGCGATCCTACAGTCCAAATCATACCAAGGCCTATGTCGTTTCTTGGGATTCAGATATACATGGCCAGACAGCTGGTACAAAGCATCTCGGAATTTAGCAAGCAGCAGTGAAAACATGTCCGGAGCATCCGCTTGTTGGCCAGAAATAATGGCCTCCCTTAGACAATTTGACTGGGCATCTTCCATAAATGCACCCGCCAGAGTAGAGAGTGTATCGATAGCTTTCAGAGAAATATGACGTTCCCCTGAAAGAGAAGTCTGCCCTGCTTGTGATAAACAAAATACTGGCTCAAATTCTATAGAACCCAAGGTAAGGATCAGAGGTGGATGGTCACTATCCTGGGAAAAGCCCACCATAAAATCTTTAATCAGGGGGATAACATCCAAGGAAATGGCAAAATAATCGCCCACGCTAGCACCTGCAGGGCCTACATATGTAAACTCGCCCCTCTGGTCACTAAATCCTGAGCCATTGAGAACAATTAAAGCAGACTCTGTCAATAATTTGGCAAGCAATAAACCCAAACTATTAATGACCCTATCCTTGGAAACTCGGGGACCCAGGGGATTAGCTTCTCTATTTAACTCACAATATGGGGTGAGAGAAGTGTCATCAGGGCCAATCCGGGCATTAAAGTCCCCGGCTAGAATGATCATCCCCTTGGATGTAAAGCAACCACCTCCTCCAATGCCTCCTGAACCACATGCCAAAAATGAGTGCTGTATGTCTTGGCATTTGCAGGAGGGATGTACACTGTTGCCAAAATTATATAAAACTCACCATGTATAAAAGTAACTGCCAGAAAGCATGGGGGGTTACGGTGAACCGACTGAATACGGATCCCCATAGATGACTTGAAAAAACAAGCCAAGCCCCCACTAGGCTGTCCCCTTATGGCAGAGGAGACAGCTGGGAGTAATATATCTATAGGGTTGCGAGCCGCCTCGAGTTGCCTTTGGCGAGAGAGTGCGGGATTCAAATTAAACGTGAAATGAAAACCAAAAAAAATATTTCAGCAAAACATTTGACAACATTTCCCATGATATCCTTGCTGACAAGCTGGTTAACTGCGGACGAGATAATACTACCATTAGGTGGATTTGCAGCTGGTTGAAGAACTGTACTCAAAGAGTGCTCATCAATGACTCCCCATCCAACTGGATTGGGGTGCAGCAAGGCTCTCTCCTTGGCTTGGTACTGTTCATGACTTGGATGAAGGAGTGGAGGAAATGCTTATCAAATTTGTAGAGTGCACAAAACTGGGAGGGGTAGCAAACACCTTAGAAGACAGAACTAAAATTCAGAATGATCTTGATTAGTTGGAACACTAACAAAATGAAACTAATAAAATGAAGTTCAACAGAGATAAATGTAAAGTTCTGCATTTAGGTAAGAAAAATCAAATGTACAACTAGAGGATGGGGTATCCCTGGCTTGGCAGCAATACATGGGAAAAGGATCTGGGGATTATAGTTGATCACAAGCTGAAGAGGAATCAGCAGTGTGATACAGCTGCAAAAGAGGCTAATGCCATTTTTGGCTGCATTAACAGAAGCATAGTCTCCAAGTCACCAGAAGTAACAGTTCAACTCTGGGTGTTTTCAGACATGATGGCATCACGGGGCCGGCACGGATGGACCCATGCTGGGGACCCGCCCTCGCCACGGTGTGGAGTGCTGGAAAGGCCAGGAACAAATGCGATGGTGGACCGGGCCAGGCGCACCCTGCACTGGAAACCACAGCCACTGCTGTAACGTGGGGACATGGCTGACTGTGGGCAAACAAAGCCAACAGTGCCACTTCCACTTGCCCACAGCAGCGCTCCATGAAGCTGGGGGAGGAGGGAGGAACAACAAACAGGTCAGGCCAAGAAGGGCGATGCCCAAGAAGGTGTACCCGGCCATGGAGACAGAATGTGGAAAAGCAAAGCACACCCAAGCCAATTCAAGTTATTGTGTTTGCAAGGCCATCACAAAAACAAGACAAACAAATCAACAAAACCAGAGATAACAAACACAAGTAAAACCACAATGATAAAAGTCAAACCTCCAAAACAGGGCTAACGTTAGTAAGCAGAACAGTTTTCCTAATTCTAAATGCAGCTGGGCGATGCTCGTTGTCGTCGACTCTTCATTCGCATTGCGGAGTGGTACAGACAGCACCAGTCACTGGTAAGATCAGCTCCATTCAAACCGCAACCTTAAAATCCAAATTTAGGAAATGTTGGTATTTTAAAAATAAAAACAGTTCATGTACCTCTGTTCCACAAACGGATCTCTTCAGAATCAGCTGGAGGCATCACTTCCAAAGGGTCATTTACCGTTCCAATGTGCAGCTGCAGTTCCTTGGGAGAACCATTAGAGCCAGGCTGCAGTTGATGGGGGTCGCCTGGTGCCAGGGATAGGTTTCCCAGCTGCAGGAATGGCCATTTACCTGGCAATGCCCATACAACATTTCACCTGGGTTGTGCCCAGGGCAGCACAGTGGAGGGCGAGGGTCAACGCATGGGATGATGCTGCATGGCTGGAGAACTTCAGGATGGAGAGATGGCTCATCCTCAGAATAGTGGACCACCTCCAGCCGTGGCTCAAGAGACAGCCCACGGCAATGAGATCACTGATTCCAGTGGCGTAGCACGTGGCCATAGCAATATGGGTCTGGTCCTCACAACCCCTGATTCCTGTCGCTCCATAGCCCAGCATTTTGGTGTTGAGATCAGCACAGTGACCGCCATCATTCTGGACTTCTGCGAGGCCATCAAGGTCCTCCTTCTCAACTGAGTAATTCAGCTTGTGGACCAGCCCCAGCTAATGGAGGGCTTCAGGGCAACAAGGTTCCCAAATTGCATTGGGGCCATAGATAGAACACATATTGCCATCCTGCCCCCTCTCATGCCACTGATGAGTACATCAGCCACCATTCAATAGTAGTCCAAGGGGTGGTGGGTGATCGTGGCAGGTTATTTGATGTGTTCACCAGCCAATCTGGACGGAACCATGATGCCAGGCTCCTCTGTATATTGCCATTCTTTGCCAGAATGTACAGGGGGGGACATCTGTGACCGCACTATGAGCCTCATGGATGGGGTTGCTATGCCTGCAGACATCTTTGGGGACCCTGCTTACCCCCTGCTGAGGTGGCTAATGAAGGGATACATAGTGGCCCACAACCTAGCAGAGGTTCACTTCAACTGATGTCTCAGCACCAGCCACATGTTGGTTGAGGAGGCCTTTGGGACCTTCAAGCAACAGTGGAGATCCATTGCTGACTGCTTGGATTCCAAGGTGGAGATAACCTTACTAATGGTTGCAGCTGCATGCGTGCTGCATAATATATGCAAGACAGGCAGTGCTGCTCTGGATTACCCCATGCCCGTGCTCCTCTACTGCCAGGAAAACAACCCCCAGGAGTATCACCATTCCAGGTGCATCAGAGATGCCATGTGCAGGCACATAGCATGAAGGGACAATGTCCATCCCTGAAAGCAATATGACCAATCCATCATATTGGTAAGCAGCCCCCCAGCAATCCCTACCATTGAACAAACAGGGACATTCGTCCCGGGGTCCGTACTGGCTGGGGGCCCAATATCCAAGGTAGCTAAGCCACACACCCCTTTAAAAAAAAAAATTGTCACCTCAGCTGGCTGGGGGTCCTTCCGGCTGCTGCGTGGACCCCCTCCCCCTTCCTGCCTGCGGTTGCAACATTGTGTCTGACACAATGTTGCAGCCATGGGCAGGGAGGAGGAGAGGCCTCATGCAACAGTCTGCGTCAGGCCAGATCACACTCACAAGCTTCGCAGCTCAGCTCGCCCCCTGGTGCCACATCATGGAGTCCTCCCGACCAGTCTGGACCCGGTCCGGGCAGGGCTGGCTCGAGGGAGGCCCAGCCCGAGCGGGAAGGTGCCTGCTGGTGGCTCCACTCAGTAACTGAGTGGAACCACTGCCAGGCACCTTCCCTCTCCAGAATTCCTCGCATTGAGCCAGCCCAGCCTGCCCTGGTCCGCCCAACCAGCCCCTGGCCTCCAGGGCTGCTTGGGTGGGCTGGGCAGCAATGGTATTGCTGCTGCTGGCTGCGCTTGGCCCCAGTGATGGATGGGCCGAGCAGCAGGCCACCAGCAGCACGCCGCAAACTCTGCAAAGAGCAAGCAAGTCCCAGCACCCCCAGCCCAGCACCCCTAGGCCGGATGAGATGGGAGGCGCCCCTAGACCGGCCGGCGGCTTCACCACCAGCAGGAAAGAGGAGGGGAGGGGCCCCCGGACATCTCTGGTCCCTGGGCCCATCCCAAGCGAGCTGCACCCCTGACTCACGGCAAGCAACCGGGAAGAGTGGAAGGGTGTTAAAGCTTGGCAATGTACGTATCATTCCTAGGTTGTAATCGGAACGAAATAAACACCGTATTTGTGAAACTTAAAGCAGCGGTGTACCTCCTTCACTAAGCACAGGGGAGCTATGAGAACCAAGGAACCAATTGTCAGAAGACATGGGGCCAAACTGAAAGGGTGCTAGTGTAAGCTGCACAACAGTGGTACAAACCCTCCACAGCTGTGTGTGTGGGGAGGGGGTGTGTGAAAGTGTCACGGGGAGGGGACTGCTAGTTCAAATTCATACATGGGTCCAGGGTGAGGGGGGAATGCCCTGGGTCCTCTCTACCACCCACAGACAAGGGGGGACTGGGGCCATGCATGTGCTCCCTTGCAGAGTGTGCGTTGTGACATGTAACTGGTGAGCAAGAGGGCTAGAATGTTAATCTTGGAATACAAGTCAATAAAAGGGCAAAGAAGTCTCAGCGTGTGTGGTGATTAGCCAGGCTCCATCCCTGGAAAGGGACCACCAGGGGATGGCGGGCAGGAGCATCCGTAATGCCGGTCAGGGTTACCAATGTCCACGGCCACCCTCAAAGGATCATTCAGCACCCATTTTTTGTTTGCCTCACGGGCACATGAGAGACATACAGCTAGCAATTGTACCATTAATCTGGTAGTACCCACTATGGCTCCCTTGGGGATGACCACTAGAAATAGGCAACCAGGATGGTTCAAGGCCAGATAAATCTACCATTGCCCATCACAGGCCTTTATGGGACAGCCACTTGAACCCTGGATTGGTTCCACTGGCCGGTAAGCACGTATGTCTGTTCCCCATCCCATTCCAGAATCATCATATTGATGCATGTACGTGAACCCATGTTCCATAGTGGAAAGTACTCCAGATGGAAACTGGTGTGGATGAGAATTCAGTTCCCAGCTCGAAGGAAGGGGTCCAGGCACATGTGGCTGGGGGCATGGCATATGTCACAGCGGAGGGCCCAGAGGCAGGCATGTTAAGTGGATGGAGCACCGGTAGTTCATAAATGGTTTGGCTGACTAGCAGTCATTCCTGGCAACCGCTGTGGCCATGACGTGAAATCACTTGATGTGACAATTGACACCAACTCATAGCCGTAGTGGGTACTGCCAGATCAATGCTCCAGTTGCCAGCTGTATGTCCGTCATGTGCCCTCTTCTGTTATTTGATAGTGGCAGTGAGGCAAAAAATATGGGGGCTGAATGTTCCTTTGAGGGCAGCTGTGGGCACTGGTAACCCTGACCAGCATTACGGACAGTGCCCAGAACACATGGGCACAATGCCTGCCCCCCTCATAGACAGAACAACCACAGGGAATGGTGAACAAAATGGTTTAATAATGAATACACAACCATAGGCAAAAGAGCATTCGGCGCACCACAGGAATGTCTAAGAGGTTCAGTGGTGTGGGCCCCGGCTCCACCTTGCACTCTGCTCATGTGAGAGCACAAATATGTGGTGGCACTTGTCAAGGAGACGCTCATGGAGGTCCCGTCCAGCTGTCTCCTGCACAAGCTGCACTGAAAGCACTGTTAAAGGGGTTACCACAATTATCAACCGGACACATGTCCTGCCCTAAATCACCAGTGGGTCATGTTGTCCAACCCCCACACTGCACCAGTGGGTCATGTTGTCCAACCCCTCCCATCATGTACCCACATCCCATCAAGCTATGGAGCTCAAACCATCCAGAGGGGAGGTAGGGACCATGAAAAGTGTGATGTGGTGTGGCAGAGCACAAGATGGCATCTTGGAAATAGTTAAAATGGGAAAAGGGATGCTGGCCCTTTAAGAAACAGCATTATATATGCCTTGCCTAGGCATATATAAAGGTGGCCGGAAGAGCATGGAGGGGCAGTTGGCTGGAGACAGAGTGGGAGTCAGCTCTCGCCAAGCGAAGCCCCAACTCAGGTCCAGAAGGAGGGCCTTACTGGACTACTCAAGTCCCAGACTGCTCAAGAGTGAACAGGAGGAGACAGAACCACTGCACAAAGGTGTGCTCTTTCCTATTTGGACTTTTCGTTATGGTTATACTTTATGTTTAAGAGGGACCCACCTTTGATGGGCAAAGCCCTTAGTTGGTGGTTCTAGGCTTGACTGTTGGGGTGTGTGAGGAGGCCAGGTTCAAATTAAAGATACTAGAACCCAGGTGAGTTGGGTGCGGGAGGCACCCCACTAATCCTGTGCAGGGCCGAGCTGGTTCCCCAACCTCAGAGATTATGGGGCCTTGCCGCAGGTGGTCACTCAGGTTTGCAACCTTGGAGTTCTCCTGGATCTGTCGCTATACCTGGAATCCCAGGTGGGGGCTGTGGCCAGGAATTCTTTTCACCAACTCTGTCAGGTGAGAAGGTTGAGGCCTTTGCTTTCTGATTCAGATCTGGCAACCATCACCCATGCCTTAATTAACTTGAGGCTACACTACTACAATGCACTCTACATGGGTCTGCCCTTGAAGACTGTTCAGAAGTTGCAGCTGGTGCAGAATGTGGCAGCCTGGCTTCATACGAGGACAGGTCACCGGGAGCACACGACACCCGTGTTCTGGAATCTGCATTGGTTGCCTATTGCCTTCCGGGCACAATTCAAGGTGCTGTTTTTGATGTTAAATGGGTCCCGAGCCATTTAGGGTTTTCACCTGAAAGATCGCCTGGCCTACCATGTCCCATCATGGTCTTTGTGGTCAGCTGGGGATGCCCGTTTGGAGGTACTGGGTTTTAACTTGGTGTCTACCAGGAGGTCAGTTTATGTCTGGGCTTGAGCATCATCAGGAGGTAGTGCAAAACAGTATCATTTGCAAGGGCATTTGGCAATGGGGGCTAGGGAGATAATAATAATAATAATAATAATAATTATTTATTAGATTTCTTTGCCACCCCCTTCTGCCTTTGCATCTCAGGGCGTCTCACAACATTTAAAAAATATAAACATATACAAAAATACACTAAGAGCAACCAATAGTAAAGCTAAAACAAAAAGATCCCCCATACCCAACCCAACCCAACCCACCACCCACCTCAGGCCTGGCAGAACAGCCATGTCTTATAACGTTGTTGGAAAGAGCGGAGGTCCAGGGCCAAGAGGATGTCCAGAAGGAGGGAGTTCCACAGCTGTGGTGTGTCCAAAAATGTCCTCCTCATCGTCGCCACCCAGGAAATGCGGGGGACCTCAAGGAGGGCACTCCTGGCCGACCGCAGGGGTCGATCCAGAACCCGGGGAGTGAGACGATCCTGCAGCTAGGTGGAGCCCAGATCATTTAGAGCTTTAAAGGTCAAAACTAACACCTTGAATTGGGTCCGGAAAGCTATCAACAATCAGTGCAGAGAGCGGAGCACCGGTATAATGTGCTCGCGGTGACACGTCCCCCTAAGAAGCCGGACTGTCGCATTCTGCACCAGCTGCAGTTTTCAAACTGTCACCAGCAGGGGTGTAGCTCGCTTGGGATGGGCCCAGGGACCAGAGATGTCTGTGGGCCCCTCCCCTCCTTTTTCCTGCTGGTGGTGAAGCCGCCGGCCGGTCTAGGGGCGCCTCCCAGCTCATCTGGCCGAGGGGTGCTGGGCTGGTGGTGCTGGGACTTGCTTGCTCTTTGCAGAGTTTGCGGCGTGCTGCTGGTGGCCTGCTGCTCGGCCCATCCGTCACTGGGGTCAAGCGCAGCCAGCAGCAGCAATACCATTGCTGCCCAGCCCACCCAAGCAGCCCTGGCGGCCAAGGGCTGGTTGGGCGGACCAGGGCAGGCTGGGCTGGCTCAATGCGAGGAATTCTGGAGAGGGAAGGTGCCTGGCAGTGGTTCCACTCAGTTACTGAGTGGAGCCACCAGCAGGCACCTTCCCGCTCGGGCTGGGCCTCCCTCGAGCCAGCCCTGCCCGGACCGGGTCCAGACTGGTGTGGAGGACTCCACGATGCTGCACCAGGGGGCGAGCTGAGCTGCGAAGCTTGTGAGTGTGACCTGGCCTGACGCAGACTGTTGCATGAGGCCTCACCTCCTCCCTGCCCAGGGCTGCAACATTGTGTCAGACACAATGTTGCAACTGCAGGCAGGAAGGGGGAGGGGGTCCACGCAGCAGCTGGAAGGACCCCCAGCCAGCTGAGGTGACAATTTAAAAAAAATAAAAAAAGGGGGGGGGGAATGGTGGCTTAGCTACCTTGGATATTGGGCCCCCAGCCAGTACGGGCCCCGGGACGAATGTCCCTGTTTGTTCAATGGTAGCTACACCCCTGGTCACCAGGAGTATCCCCATGTAGCGTGTGTTACAGTAATCTAATCCTGGGGTGATAAAAGCATGGAAAATAGTGGCCAGGTCTTCGTCTGAGACATATGTCCTAAGCCATTGCACCAGATGTAATTGGCGAAATGTACCTTTTGCCACAGCTGCCACCTGGACATCCAGACAGAGCTGGGGGTTCAGGAACATGCCCAGACTACAGACCTGGGGTACCAGCGGAGGACGGACTGCATCTATGATGGGGCCACCACTCCCTTGGCACTCCCCCACTCCCCAAACATCACCTCCATCTTGTTGGGATTCAGCTTCAGACAGCTCGACCTCATCCAGTCCCCAACATCTGAAAAACACCAGGTGAGCACCGAGATTTCTGGGCCTGGGCCAACTGAAAAAGAGAGGTACAGTTGAGTGTCATCAGCATATTGATGACACTGTGCACCATGACCTCTCCCAAAGGCTGCATGTACCCATTGAACAGGAGAGGGGATAAGATGGAACCCTGCAGGACTCCACACATGAGGTGGAGTTCTCCCAGCCAGGAAAGAGTGTAAGCATTCAAGAACGGTACCATCCACTCTGGCTCGGTCCTGTAGCTGAGTCACCAACAACTCGTAGTCAAGGGTATCAAATGCAGCCGAGAGATCTAATAGGATCAACAGAGTCGAGTGACTTTGGTCCAACTCATGGGAGAGGTCGTCAACCAAGGCCACAAGTGCAGTTCCATGCCATAGTCTGAACGAAAGCCAAACTGTGAGGGATCTAGGAAACTGATCCGGTCCAGATGCCTCTGAAGCCGATGGACCACTACCCACTCAAAAGGGAAGGTTAGAGACTGGCCAATAGCTGGCCAGGGCATCAATGTCAAGGGATGGTTTTTTTAGCAGAGGCTGCCCACCACCTCCTTGAGGCAGCCCAGCACTCTGCCCTCCCTAAGGGAGGCATTGACTATCCCCGCCAGCGACGGCCCCAGTGTCTCCTGGCTGGCCTTGACCAACCAGGATGTGCATGGGTCCAGTTCACAATAAGTGGCCCAAACAGCCCCAAGAACATTCTCCATATCAAAGGATGATACACAGTGAAATTGATCCCATAAAACAGGATGGGATGGGGCTTCAATTACCTCAGAAGCACTTACTGTCAAAAATAACGGCGTCAAAACCATGATGAATTTGAGTGATTTTATCTGCAAAAAGTTCTGCAAACAAGTCACAGCAAGCCCCAGATGGTTCTGATTCCAGGCAGAGGGAGGCTGGACTGACCAGCCCCCTCACCAACCGTAAAAGCCTAGCCAGATGTGACTTTACGGATGCTATGAGGGCAGCAAAGAATTCCTTCTTTGGGTGTGTTAGGAGGCTGGGGGTAGGGTTGGAGATGGGTTAGGAGGGATGGTGTAGGGTTGTGGGATGTTATCTTTTTGTATTGAAGGGTTATGTTTTATTTTGTATTCTGCATTTTAATATTGTAATCCGCCCTGAACTGCCTTTGGCAGGAAGGACAGGGTAGGAAATTTGAATAAATAATAATTATATGACAATCAGTGCATATGAGGTGCTCTGGAACAGTTCCCATGGGAGCCACAAAATCAGGGGAGGGGGTGCCATGAGCACAGTGAGTGCTGTGGTGAAAGGATGCAGTTCCTGGGGCCAAGCCTTTCCCATCAGGCCGTTCCATAATGGGAATGTTCAATAATGATAACGAGGTGTGGCCTGGGGAGGGCAATGCTCTCTGCATAGCATAGCTCGCCGATGCCGGCTCCCTCGCCACCACCACAAGGTCCCCTGCCACTCCTTGCAAGTGAAGGAGCTTCATCCCCTCTTCTGTTCAGAAACAGGGAAGTTCAGGATCAATAAGTGGAAACAGGGGATTGTTACAGCCCAAGGCCCCTCAAGCAAGGGAGCGACCCACAATTGTACCATATATTGTGATGAGGAGTTACCGCCATCCACAGTGGGAGAAGGGAGGGCATGATGGCCGTTGGCAGTGAGCTGTGGGGGGTATGCTGTCAATGTCTATGCAATCATGGGAGAGGTTATCCATTGAAGGACCCCATTGGGACCACAGTTTACCCGATATCCTCACTCCCCTGTCCTCTCCACCAACCCGAGGCTGTGTGAGGCCTTGTTCACTGGAGAATGTCCCCACGCCTGTACAGGGGGGTGGTGGGGGTGGGCAGGCCTCCTGGAACAGTGCACACCCACAAGACTGGATGTTACAGTGTAGCTGTGGTTCCTGGCATGCAGCCCAATACAAGGATCACACGTGCCTGGATTGATGCCCTAGCCCACAACCAGACATCAATGCTCCATAGCAGGTTGCGGTGATGGCAAGCAGCAGACAGGAACCATCTGGTGAGTGATGATGTTCCAGTGTGTGCCCATTTTGATTGGGGCACCCTCCCCACACCCACTACTGTAGGGTCATGAACACTGGTCTACTGTTGGGTGTGGGTGAGTAATGGGGCACATGGGGTGGGGTATTTCCAGACTATCCACAGGGACCATTACATGAACTGGGCAGGATCCAAGGGAATCATTATGTAGATCTGTGGGAACCCTCTGTCAGCTGCTTTGTCCTTTCTTATGGGGTCCAGAGGGCGCACAGTGTTCCTGATAGTCATCTCCCTTGGGGTGCGGGAATCCAGCATTCTTGTACGATGTGCTCCTAGCACAGCTGTAGAGCACACTCACCGATCTCTGGGTTGGTTCCACATTCTGCTCGCTGTTGCAGGCCGGGCTGCATGGCCAATGAATGCGTACGGATCAGTCACCGTCTTTTGTGAGGGGAGGGACATCCATACCTTCTGCCCCAGCCATCCCAAATCTTTGCATCGAGCCTCCACCCCCCTCTTCATTTGGTGCCAGTCACAGTGGTGCATTTGCTGGTGTAGCTGAGGGGGGGGAGGTGATTTTTGCCTTGGGTGGTCACCGTCTGGTTGCCATACTGGCTAGCAATCACTGACCATTCAAAGCACTGATTTCAAATCTGCTGTTTCCCTCCCTAGTTCTCATTGAGTCCCTCGGCTGCTGCAGAACATAGGGAGGGATTTTGCCCCAGCTGGAGCAGGTGGAGGGGTGCTGGCCGAGGCCTGCCTTGAAGGACAGTGACATGTGGAGGAACGTGTGGTTGTTGCACCAAGTTCCTGTGTAAATAGTTCCCCTTGCCATTGTTTTTTGCCATTGCACCATCCACCAGTAAAGTTCGGTGTTACGTTTACCTGTGTGTGGATGAGTTTGCTTGCAGGGAGTGGAAATGCAACCTTATCCATAGGTGTGGGTCATGTCTGGGTGCACCAATGTCCCCCCCAGCCCTACTGACAGCCGATTGTCACTACAACGTTAACATGCATTGTGTGCAGGATTGATGACCGGGAGGAACCATATGGGTTGTGCAAATTATTTTACTCAAAAGTGCACAGTATCTGATGGCAACTTGTACCTCAGTTGTTGCTATTCCCACTGCCCCAGCTCCCCTTGCTTCCAGGTGGACATCCCCTTTTCCTTGGTGGTGAGTTATTTCATACCTCAGGTTCCTGCTCTTCGGAGCCCTCGCCTCCATGGCTCCTACTGGGGGTGACACATGGATGAGGCTGAGACCAGAACCATGTCTCTCTTCAGCAGTGATGGAGGAGCTTGCAGCTCTAGCATGGATCAGGAGGGCCCATCTGATGGCAATGGACTCATCCATTCATTCAACAATCTGCTGGCCCTCCCTCCCTCTCTGTGCTCCCCCCTGGAACTCCTCCATTGGCCACCGGTGGTGGTTCCAGCCCGTGGTCTCTTTGGATTTCTGCATGCAGGTTGCACTGGTGTGAAGCAACCTGCTACATGGACCACCCACCACTTCCCTGACGGCATCCCCCTGGCGTGAGCCCCCCCCCCCCAAGATCCTCCTTGTGCTGCCGGACACCCAGTACCAGTCCTGTCTGGGCTTCTGCCACTCGGGGCTGCTGATCTGTGGAGGAAAGATATGAGCAGTGTCAGTGTCTGACTCATCTTTGTCAGGTAACATGTGAGCCAGCTGCCTCCCCACTTCTGTTCAACTATACCCAGCCACCCCTTTTGGGTCACAGTAGTGACATGTCTGGCCCACCCAGGTGCCCCTTTTTGATCAAGGAGGGAAGCCTCCACCATGTGATGGTTGGTGCCATGTTTCCACGGGCTGGCATTTAGTGCACTAGCACCCTGCCCGCTGTGAACTTGTGCCCACTGTACACCATGGGACATCCTGTTGCCACCTATGCTAGTCTGTTATTGACTACTTGACATAGGCATGAGCCTTGCAATTGGCCACCATATCCCACCTTTCTGCCCCAGGAAGCAGTGCCGCTGCCATGGGTGATGGGCTGGAACTCTGCACGGTGGCTCGGATACCCCCACCTCTAGCTGCACGGACTTCCGTTTCATTTGTGTGTTACACTGTTCGATGCTTTCATCATCTGGCTGGGGATGTGGCATGCCTGGTCTCCCAACTTCGCTGCCCTGTGCATGGTGCATGCTGCTATGCCTTTCATCACTGCTGTGGCTCCCTCCCCCCGGCCCCCCCAACTCCTGCCATTGCACCCTATGAACTGCTTCCATTGCCCACCTGAATCATGGGGGAGGGGAAGGAAGGCGGGGCTATCGCTCGGCTCCGGAGGCACCTCACCCTGGGGCTGTGGTTCACCTTTGATGTGAGCACATTGAGGAATTAGTTAGAGGTGACCATGTGCCAACTGTGCCCCTCATTGGGCATTGTTTCCTGCCCTCTCCTTCCTATTTCCAGCCTCTGTAGCCCTTTCTCTGACGACCTTCAAGGGGATCTACATGGCCTCATGGATGCCACCACCATCCACCTCCAGGACACTTGTTGATGTGGGACATGACGGGGATTGGGTTAGGGGCTGCGGTCACCTGACATCTATGTTCCTGTCCCCTCCTCCTTTTCCTTTGGCACACGCCCCCAGCCCTCTCCATTGCTCTCACTCACCAGCCACCTCTGACCCCATGCCCGCTGTCTACACCTGCTCCTCCTGTTCTGTGTGCTTGGTCTGAGCCTTGGGGGGACACGTGGTGAGGATTAAAATGGTGTCGGTGTCTGACTCCCGGAATTGGAGGCTGGCTGGCTCCCCAATGCCTGCTGGACCTTGGTAGGTTGTGCGCTTGCTAGGCCAGCTACACGTGGGGTCACGACGAGAGAGCCCCGCATGCAGAGGAACCTAGCAAGGAGCTCCTGGTAAGGGGCGGTCTGGCATGCATGGCTGGACCTGGTGGTGTTGTCCTGGATGGCTTTGTACCTACCTCCTCCTGAGCTCCTTGACCCTCAGCCAGCCCTGGTTCACGTACCTTTCATACCGGGCTGCAGCTAGGTGCTGGGAGATGGTTTCAAACACCCACTCATTCTGGTGGGAGATGCAGAGCCCTCTTGGCAGCTCCTTGCCTCCCCCCAGAGGCAGATGAAGGCCAGGGTCTCCTTGTGCTCCCAGGAGGCTTCTGCGGCAGAGGTGCCGGGGGTTGGCTCTGGCACTTGCCTATGGAAATAGTGGGACTGGAAGCACATGTGAGTATGGGCTGGTTTGAGCGACAGCAGCTGCCCCCCCTCTACCTCCATTATCCCACTAGGACTGCTGGCTTACCCGGCTGGGTCCTTGTGCCGACTGCTGCTGCATTTCTCCACGCGTATGTGGTGATGGGGAGTGGTGGAGCTATCGGCACTGGCCAGTGGGTTCATCAGGTAACCTGTTCTGGCCAAGGCGCTTGTGCCTTTGGGGACAGATCCCTTTAAACCTCACACCACAGTCTGGTTGTTGTGGCGTTTCTGGGCAACCGCTGATCTGACCACACCTCCTCTTTCCTGGTGGGGGGGCTCTGGAGTCTTGGTGCACCATGGGCTGCCATGGGTTGGATCTGGGTGCACTGACATGACGGCATGGCTTTCCACGCTTCAGGAAGGGCTGTGATTTCCCGGATTCATGACCTGGGTTAGCCACAGTCAGTCTGAAGTGGCCACAGATCAAAGTGTGGAAACATCCAGTGACCTGCAAACATAGGTGATGGTGAGCATGGATTTGGAGGGAACCTGTGGCAAAGTGTGGCAATGTCATGTCTGAAAATACCCTCTGTTCTCTGTGGGTCAGATGTCACCTGGAGTACTGTGTCCAGTTCTGGGTGACACACTTTAAGAAGAACATCAACAAACTGGAACGGGTTCAGAGGAGGGCAATAAAGATGGCCAGGGGTCTGGAAACCAAGTCCTATGAAGAAAGGTTGAAAGAGCTGGGTATGTTTAGCCTAGAGAAGAGAAGACTAAGGGAAAACATGATCGCCATCTTCAAATACCTGATGGGCTGTCACACAGAAGATGCCAAAGACTTGTTCTCTGTTGCCCCTGAAGGCAAGACTAGACGTAATGGGCTCAAATTACAAGAAGGCAGATTTTGGTTAAACGTTAGGAAGAACTTCCTAATGGTAAGAGCTGTTTGGCAGTGGAACAATTTGTCTAGGGAGGTGGTGACAGACATTTGTCAGTGATGCTGTAGCTGTGGATTTCCTGAATTGAACAGGGGGTTGGACCAGACCTCTGAGGTACCTTCCAACTCTGTGATTCTATGGGTTTTCCAGCAAAAGGCTCTTTCTATAAAACTCTTTTTAGGGACTATTCCAAAGTCATTTGATGGCAGTAGAAAAGCTCCTCTGTTTGCAGGGACATTTGACTCAGGCTAATGCACTGAAAGAGTTATCAAGGCTGCGATCCAGAAACCACTTACTGTGGGGTAGCCCCATTGAAGCCCTGTGGGGTAAGTAGCTTGTGGCTTCTGGCCCACGTCTTCTTCACACCATTCTCTGAAAACATGCAAGAGATTTCTACTTTTTGCCTAGTACTACCTTGTGTTCTTAAAAATGCACCCAGCTGCATAAAAAAGTGAATTAATAAATGTAACCGTTTGGGCACTGCTGGATGGCTAGCTGGATGTGACCTTGGAAAACCTCTCAGCCCAGGCTAAAGCCCACCCACAGAGGGCTACAGACTGCCAACCCAGCCTAGGGCGGGACCATGGACTGTCCATCATTGGCTGCCATAACTGTCCATCATGGTGGGGTGCTGGGCTCCGTGTAGTGGCAGGACTGGCCACATGTTCAAGCTTCTCCTTGCCTCCCCCCGTGCCCCGGCCATGCGCACCAGCCTGTGTCTGCCATGGTTTCATCCCCAGCTTGCGGGTGGGCTTCCAGGGGGTTTGATCCAATCCGTGCATGTCCGCACACGGCTATCTGAGAAACAGTGTCTCTCTCTGCACGTTTGAGAGACTGATCATACCTGTGTGTGTAAGTGTGTTAGAAAAAGAGAACGTGTGTGTCTGCCTGTCTGGGAGAGGTTTGTGTGAGTGAGATTGTGCACATGCGTTTGTGTGAGCACATGGGTGTGCTTGTGCGTGTGTTTATTTTGGTGAGAGACAGGCCCTTTTTAAACGGAGGGGGGATGGAGCACCACTACAGGGGCAATGGCTGGGAGGTGGGTGCATACAGGTGCATATCCAGCACCACCCTTCTACACACACGGAGCAACCGGCCTTCTCGCTGCTTGCTCCGTGCATAGGTGATGGGTGGGTCGCAGGAGTGCACCCACATGCCTGCATAGCCACTGCAGCGGCCCGACGGGAGGCACCCACACAGCCCCACGCAGCAAATCGGAGTGTGTATGGGTGGGTCCATCTCAGGTAAAAAGGGTCACGGTGTGTGTGTGTGCACATGTGTGTGTGCATGTGTGTATGTGCATGTGTGTGCGTGTGCGCACACGTGTGTGTCTGTGTGTGTGTGAGAGCGAGAGAGCGTGCGAGAGGGGGGAGCATGGTGGAGATGTTTTAGGTAAGCACCCATCATGCATGTTGCATGGCTGTGTTGGCAGCCTCTGCAGCCCTGCATGAGGGCTGGGGAGGCGCTTGTCGAGAGAGAGAGAGAGAGAATGTGTGTGTTGTGCGAGGGTTTGGGGTTTTGACTGAGCTCAAGCATGTGCTGGCATTTGATGGTGAAGGAGAGGGACAAGGCTTTGTGGGATCAAGAAGGAAGAACTCTCCCCCAACAAAGCACCTGCCCACGGTCCCTCCCGCCGCCCTGGCCCCTGCTCCTGGTCCAACTGATTGCGGGAGCTGCTTGCGCGGAGGCGTAGAGGCTTCCGCGCACCGTGGGAGGCAGGGACGCCCCGTCGGTGGGGTCCGGCAGTGACCTTACTGCCAGGGCTGGGTAGCCAAAGCCAAGCAACCCAATCAAAGCAGGGGATGGCTAGAAGATGCTGCTACGAGAGAAACCCGTAGGGAGAGGAGGCCGGTGGCAGCAGGGACTGGGGGGAAGATAATTGCGCGTGGAGGCTTGGGAGGTCAGCGGTGGCAAATCCGGGCGCTTCTAAATGGGGCTCTTTCCTTAGCGAATGGCGCCACCCAGCGGACGGTCGCTGCATCTTTCTTTCTTTTCTCCAGTCGCCAATTCGAGGGAGAGGCCCGGAGGATTACAGCGCTGCGGTGGGGCTGGGCTGGGGCTGGGGCTGGGACGGCAGAGAACCCAGGCGAGTCAGGCATGCACCTCCATCGGCAGCGAAAGCGGGGAGTGTAAATTGAACAGGCCGTTTCCCGTTGAATTGTCTGGGCTCTGGGCTGGGCTGGCAAATGGCTCTCTAGTCCATTCAAAGCGCAGCGAAGCCGTGTCACTCGCAGCCAGTCACAGGGGCGGCTTTCCGGACCCAATTGCCCCGCTCTCCGCTCCCGGGAGCGGCTCTGGCAGGAGGGAGGGCTAGGTGCGATTCTCTTCGGCAAGGCGCTGCTTCCAGGCGACTCTGCAGGCTTTGATGGGTCCATTCGCTGCCGCCACGGGGCTTTCTTCCCCGCACGAAGAATCCGAGCGCTGGAACTTTTCTAGGGAGGGAATGAGCGAGGGCACCGCAGTCATCGATGCAAAGCCGCTGGTCTTGTACCTCTGGAGTATCCCGCCATTCCTTACTCGCAGCAGCCGGCCTCCCCGCGCTGGGGCCTTGCAAAATGCCCCGTTCCCCTGTCAGGCGAGGCCAGCCGCCCACCCGGGACGCACTGGCAGACGGGCGATGCTCTGGCTGGCCTCCCGCTCCCTCCCGCCCGCCCAGCACCGCATGCGGAATAGCCCCTCTCCGCTCCAGCTGCGCCCCGGAGAGACACTGCCTTCTAGTAGCCGCGCATTTCAGTATTCACCCCCCCCCCGCCCCGTCTATGATTGATCGAATCGAGAGCCGTGAGTGGGGTTGCGTGTCCCCCCCCCACGTTCTGGGGGTAGAGAGTGGAGGCGCACAGCCCCAAGGAAGCCTCGCAGACCCACTCCCAATTGGACACATTGGGTCAGATTCTCCGCTTAACAGCAATGGGAGCAAAAGCAATAAACTGGTGTCTTCATTTGGGAAGGGAAAGTGGCCGCTTGAAAGGCTGGCCTGATACAGAGGAGGTGGTTCCAGAAAATTAGGTACTGCTCCTCCTCCTCCCCCCCCCCTCTCCGAGACGTGGCTAAAAAGGTGCTGTAAGACCATCCCTC
>QEPC01014195.1:2825320-2874695 GCA_003113815.1 Sphenodon punctatus
CCCCCCCCCCCCCTTTCCGAACAGGAGATTATGTTCAGGGGGAAATGAAACCATTTATCTTGAGGACAGTTGGAGGAGGGGTGGGTGGGTGTGAAACCGGCGTGACAGAAGGAAAGAACTTTGGTGACCCCTTGTGGCTAAAAATTGCCATTTAAAAATCCTTCCTTCCCCTTCCACGCCCTGGTGTCTCGGCCGGCTTTATTAATAATAGCGCGCGCCTCTAATCGAAGTGGAGAGAGAGAGACAGACAGACAGAGAGAGACCGAGCAATAAAACCCAGATTGTTTGCTTTGAAAGGCGGCGCTGATGGCGAGATCGCCGAGTTGATTTGCAGATGTGGGGGATAAATGCACAGGGCGAGATTGTCACTCTCAGCGAGCCACAAGTGCATATTTCCTGAAATATTGCCCATACACTATCTCACACACCCTGGCCCTTCAGGAGTATCTCTCGGCCACATCGCAGCTCAGGGGAGCCGCTTATTGGGGAGGCCAACCTGCCGGAGACACCGGTGGGAGCGTTTATTTTCTAGCCCCCAAGGAATCGCCCGGTGATTCGACCCTTCCTAAATACAACTGAGAATTGTTCTTATGCTCGGTAAATATTGGATTAGCGTTTCATTGACCAGCCCTCTTGAAAAGACCCGAAAAATCCACACCAGGTCTAAGCTAAGCCTAACAGTCAATAGGTAATGAAAGTAAGTTATTTCCCGAGCTTAAAGAGGTTTTCAACTCATTATCAGGTTATCTGATTCTCTTCAATAGTTTCTCCATGGCGTGGGGAGCAAGTGGGGGCGGGAAAGAACCAGAAAACAAGAGAGGAGAGGAAGAAAAAGCATAAAAGCAGGCTTAAGTGTCATTTCCGCTGCCTCGGCTGCAGGTAGTAAAAGCAGCGGCGTTTTGCACGAAACCCTTTTCCCAAACCCGGGGAGCTGGTGTTGTGCTTCCCAAGGAATGGTTTCCAGCCGCATTCATCCTTCGACTTGGAGAACCACCTAACCATTCTTTAAACCACTCCATTTTTAACTGGCCCCTTTAAAAGCGAACCGTTAAGGTTTTTATGGCGACCTATTCTCTGAGAGATACCGTTTATCCGCTTACCCGTTTCTATTTGCCCCACGCACCTTTCCTTGCACAGCAAAAACATTCCTCTACCGTTGGAGACATCACGCCTGGTCAGGAATGCGTGTGTGTGTCTGTGCTTAAACCTGGAAATGTGGAGGGGAGTTTTGGAGACGCAAGCCCCAAACCCTTTTGTTGCTTTTCATAGAAAATGAGCCAGCTCTTTAACTTGCTGAAGGCAACGGCGTCCTTTTGCTCTTTAGCTCGTGTGTGTGGGTAGCTACTTTGCAATGTGGATTTTGCACACCAGGCTGCAATGGTGGATTCACGGCAAACGATTTCTATTACCTAGCAATAGGGGAAGGACTGCATGTAGGCCAGTTAAGACAGGTCTTTGCTAATTGGAGGGTTTGCTTTTAATACCAGTTCCGTCGTGCAGAAAAAGCCTGTCTGTATTATTAAATGTCAGGCTAAAACCACCAAGAGCTCTCGCAAAAAGGAGAAGATTTCTTGAAAAGAACAAAAATTTAGCAGTCTTCAGCGCCCTGTACAGTTGGGCACTGAAAAATCCTGCATAACATTACATCTCCTTCTGAATGATTCCTTGTTCTCCTGCCACAGAGCAAAGACCCAGCTAAGCAAACGGGGAATGAACGGAACTACATTTATGATCTGGGTGCATAAACTGGCATTTTATTTTATTTTATGGCTGAGATTTGTTTAGGCTCTGTACAGATGTAAGAATCTAATTTCCTGTGAAATGAGAGACAAATTTTTCTGTCGCTCTGGAGAAAAGGGGGCCCTGTTATCCTTCAAAGGAGAGAGAGAGTGTTTCCCCCCCCAGAATAGATATAGCACGAATTTTTAATTCGTCTTCCTTTCACAGACAACAATACTGGTTTTGAAAGCTGGACACAATTTGGGGTTTGTGAGGGTCTCTTTCTGCCCTCTCTCGGCCCAGCTGTCCATACGGAATACAGCATGTACAACATGGATCACAATGGCCCCAACTGACAGGCGGAACAAAACCCAGGGATACTTCCCCCTGACTCTGGGATGCTGCTCCCGATAAACCAATTGAATAGCACTAAAAAGAAGAAGGGGGGGTGGGGGGGTTGAAATCTGTCTTTCTCTCTCTCTTCCCCCTCAGCCCTGTCCCTCAGTGTCTCTTTCTTTCTCCCCAACTTAATATGCACGCCTCTAACATCCTCAACTCCCAGCCTCCCGCATTGTGCGGTTTTGTGATGCCTACTGTAGATTGTGCAAAGATAGAGTGCCGAGCCTGCCCCATCAGCCCGTGAAATAGAAGGCCAGGGGGTTAGGCCACACAAGACTCAACTGGTTTTATAGACTTAATGGGGTCCAGGCCCCCTCCCCCACCCCCCCCCCTCCCACCCTGCTGTATCCCACCCTCCACGGCTGGGGAATTACAAAAAACCCGAACAACAACAAAAACCCGTGTCTGTCTGTGTGTGTGACTGTTAGTTCCTCCGAGGCGGTTCTCTTCGTTCCCCTCCCGGGCTCTACAGCTTCTCGGGCAGCGACAGGGAAGCTTCCTAATTGGGCTCCGGACCGGTCGTTATTTCTTTACTCTGCGGCGGAGAGAGGGACGCCTTGCTAATCAATACCGGCGAGAAACCGGGCCCTGCCTGCTGCTTACTGAGTGGCAGCCGCTTGAAAGAGGCCATTGCTATGTAATGCGGCGCCGGAAATACTAGTGCAAACACTAGTGAGATCGAAGAGAAAGCTGCGGAAATGGGAACGAGTTTCAGGTTTTGGCAACTTGTTCCTGGTGCGGGAACTCGTTTCACATCGCCCGTTTGGGAGCAATGACTCTCCTGGCTACGCTCGCATTGCAGGACTGGCCGAGCTCAGCCTCGCAGATTGGAGTCGCAGATAATCATGTTTGCTTTAGATAGTGAATTCAATCTGACCATCAACAATAGCTCGGCTAGGAACTCAGTTGGGACTCTTCAGTTTGCTTTACGTGCCCCCCCCCCCCCCATGCTGTAGTCCCAACTGTTTGTTAAGCTTTACAGAAAGAGATACTATTGCATCAATGCCGCAGAATGAAGGGCAGAAGAGCATGGTTTGAAATAAGCTCCTGGAGGCTTTGGTGCAATTCATTCGCAGTTAGTTCCACCACACTATATCTATATAAGAAAGAAAGAAAATTCCCACCCCCATAAAATTATACAACTGGAGACAGGGAAATAAGAAAGAAAATTCTTTCTTTCTTTCTTTCTTTTTACTCACACATGCTTTTATGGAAATCGGAAATTCTCTGCAGTGAGACCGATTACAATTTCACGTTCAAAAAGCATTTTATCTGATTGTATTCGAACGAATCGCCTCACAGATCATCTGGGTTCTTGTCCTAAGTGTTAGCCATTCCCAGAAGCCGAAAGAGGGACTTGGGGTAACTGCTATATTGACATAAGCTCCCATTCCTTTGGCCTCCGCCACCCAGTACCAGCAGATCGATGCAAAACCCACTGCCATGGGCAAAAGAAGCCTTACGACTTTGCACCCAGAGCCCCTGCAGATCAGCTCCCGACAAAGTGAAAGCCATTGAGCTGATCCTGGAATCAAAAGCTCCTCGGCTGAAGGAGCACTCTTACATCTAAGTGAATGGGAGCTTATTTTTCATTTTCTCAAGTCACTTTATCTCCTTATTAGTCGCTCAAGTAGACAAACCGGGCAGAATGTGTGTGTGTGTGGGGTGTGTGACTGTTTAAAGAAAGTTTGGGAGGACGTGAGGGGGGAGGAAGGCGGCTCTTCTACTTTAGCGACCCTCCCCAAAAGTTCTCGGGGTCCCTGACGGCCCCCCATAATCTTAACCTGAAAACACCTACTTCGCTTTAAGGACGGCAGAATCCCAAACAAAAGAGGAGGCGAAGGGAAAGGAAACTGCTAGTTGCGGTTCTAGGCAGTCTCTCCTCTCCTCTCCTCACAAGGGACAAGTCCGCACCGATGCAATCACTCCGTTTTAGCCACAAAGTCAAACAAAAACCTTCTTCTGGTGGGGGTGGGTTTTCTTTTTGTAAAAAACAAACACCCCCCCCCCCAACAGCACGTTTATTAAAATTCTTATAAAAAGCGAAAAGCTTCCAGCAAGACGCGTCCCCTGGATTATACAGGGCGAGCAGCTGTATATTTCTATGGAGATGACCCAAAACATATTTTTCCTTCTACATTTGTTTGTTTAATATTTGGAAAATATTTGCATCCAACGAAAACTAAACCAAATAAAAAAAAATAAAAAAAAATCCGCCCTGAATGTTACTTATGGCAACAATAACCCACAAATATTTACAAAAAAATATAATTGCTAATAGTTGTCAGAATTTATACATGGCCATAAATATTTAAAGTTTCATAATTAAAAAGAGAAACAAAACCCTCTCATTTTAAAGTGTTTCCCACTTGTTTTAAATTACGACTGACAACAGCGTCTACGTACACAAACATACTTTACAAAATCACAAGCGCATAAGTTTTTATTATTTTTATTATTATTTAAATTTTAGTTGTAGGTAGAAAGGACCACTTTTAATGGCGCAAAAATTTCTGTAAACATGGCGCACAAAAACACCCCAAAAGAATGAAATTGAACCACCACCCCAAAACGAAGGAAAAACCAGGAGAGAAACCCCCCCATCGTAATCATCATCATCATAAGAATAATAACAATAATAAAATAATAATAATAATAAGAATAAGAATAATCTGAATCTCCCCCCAGTAGGCTTGCTGTTTGGAGCCTCCAGTCTCTCTGTGTGGCTAGGGCAGGTTCACCAAGTCCACTGCTGCGCTTGCACCAAATGGTGCGCTGTGGGATACTGGGGGTTGCTGGCGGAGCTGTACTGGGCGTTATATTGCATATGCTGTAGCGACTGGGCGCTGTAGGCTGAGAAGGGGATCCCAGCCTGGAAAGTGGCTGCGGCCAAGTCCTGTGCTTTGAGCGTGTGGCACGGTTTGCCGTCCCTGACTAAGACCGGCACCGCTACTCGGCGCGGGGAGGGGAGAGGAGTCACTTCCATACCTTTCTCGGCCCGGGCCCGCTTCATCTTGTAGCGGTGGTTCTGGAACCAGATCTTCACCTGGGTGGGCGTGAGGCGGATCAGGCTGGCCAGGTGCTCCCGCTCCGGGGCCGAGAGGTAGCGCTGCTGCCGAAAGCGCCGCTCCAGCTCGTAGGTCTGCGCCTTGGAGAAGAGTACCCTCCTCTTCCTCTTCTTGCCCGAGTCCCCGTTGCTTGAGGTCTCCTTGTCGTTGTCCGGAGACTCGTCAGCCGAGGGTTCCGGCGATTTGACCGAGGAGTCCTGGTGGGAGTTGCTGGACGCCAAGCCGTGCACTGAGGAGAGGCCACAAAGCAAGCAAGTCAGCCCGTGCCATTGTGCGGTGCCACCCGCCCACCCACCCGGCCCGGCCCGGCCCGGCTCCTGTCCCACTGGCGTAGCCGAGACTCCCCCCCCCTCGGAATTAAGGGCTACAACCTCCCTTTGCCTGAATGGCAGCAGCATTGGGGTGCCATGTGCCAGGCTGGAGAGGGGTGTAAGGGGTATCTGGATGGGATGGAGACCTATGGCTCTCGTGTCCCGATGGGTGGCACAGAGGCATGCCCACGGCCACCCAGGCACAGCTGTCTCTCTCTGCCTCGCCAAGCCTCCAGGTACACTGCCATCGAGGCAGACATATCGATGGAGCTCGAGATAGATAGAGATCGCCCGATCACTCGCTTCAATTACATTTCTGTTCCAGCGATTGGGCACGGGACACCATCCGCCGGAGTTTCCTTTGTGGGCTACGTGGATTGATTTTTAAAGGATAATTCAACAATCCTTTCATTGATCACCACAGCTGCTTAGACAGGTTTTTAACGCGATCCAGGATTTCTAACAAGGCTCTCACTGTTCTCAGCAAAACCACAGCGAGCGAAGGGTTTTTAAAAAACATCATACTTTAATTTTGAATACAATTTTTCTAGACTGACTTTTCTTTTTAAAAATAAACGAATCCCTAAGCATGACTTACAGAATCCCAACTCTAGCCCTGCAGCTCGGTGTACTCGAGTCCCGATACGGAAAGACGGGTGGGAAAACTCACCCCCCCCCCCTGCTAATAGCTCCCACCCAGGGACAGGGCAGTTTGAGCAGGCTGCTAAGCCACGACACGCGCGAAATGAAGGCACTCGAGTGTCGCTACTCACAGGAGTACTGTATGCTCTCCGTGCTGGCCAGCCAACGCGTATAGGGATTATCGCTAGCATCATAAAAAGGGTTCTTCAAAGGCAGCGTTTGAACGGCGTCCAGTGGGGTTTGTCCCAAAACTCCTGATTTTTTGGGGGGCTCCGACCCCTCTGTCTCCTCATCCGCCCCTTCAGCGATGGATCCCTCCTCGTCATTGGTGTCGGGCAGGTCCAAGATGTCCTTGACGGAAAACCCGGTCTTTGTGTTGGTCAGAGACATAGTCTGGCCAAATTTATGCAGGAAAGTTGAAGTACCAGTTTGTCAATCCGCGGCTCCACAAAACACACACACACACACGCACGCACGCATACACATCCACACACTCACACACACGCGCACACACACGGCACCACACCCACACCAGAGAAAGGAGGGTTCAAGGAAAAGGTAGCGGAGGCTGGAAAACTCTCTGCTGAGCTTGGATCTCTTTGAGAGATTGGGTCTCCGTGTCTCCTGGCTTCGGGAATAGTTTGTAACTCCAGGAAGGATGGACGCCAAAGTGCGCTCACTTCAGGGTCTGCGTTAGGCGCGGTGCCGCGCTGGTGCTGCCTGCTCGAGGAAAGCGAGCCATTGCTGGAGCGAGCAGTCCATATAAGGTTGTTCTCCACACATGAACCTGCAGAGAGGAGGGAAAAATACATTAAAAACGCAAAAGGTTGGCCACGTGTGGGCGGGTCTTAGGAGTCAAGTGGATGAAGACAGTGTTTGCAGATGTGAAATTGCGGGGTTTGGGGGGGATCCGCATCTCCTCCATTGGTGCTGTAGCACATGATGAGTGGTGTAACGTGTCAATTAATTACAAAGATGGGGAGGGCCTTTTTAGACAGTATTTACATACAAAGAAGCTCCAAGTAGCCTGATATTCCACATACTCGAAAGTACGTTTAACAAATTGCTTTAAAAACCCCATAGCCCCTCCTAAAAACAACAACAGCAACAAAAACAACAACGTATTCATTCTCTCTCTGCACTGATGCAAAATGCCTTTCAGCAAGCTAGGAAATGGACTGGTTCCTGCTGCAGCTAAACTGGCTACTTTGAAAGGAAATCTATTCCAATTATTGGTTGTACCTAAGCAAGATGTTGTTCAGATGGCAAGAGACCAACTTATGTAAACCTCCTAGGTCAATATTTTGGTTGGGGCTTAAGGATGAGTACTATAAATTAAACAGCAAGTAATTGATTCTAGCTCGCTCCGAAATCAACGAAACTGGCACTAAATAGAATCATTCAACACGCAGCTGGACTAGGCAGATTTTTTGTGTTTTATTTGCAGACCAGTCATTTATTTCAGCCTTTCCTCCTCCAAATAGACTGATTGCTCATTTCATGGGGCATGAAGACTTCGATGGAGCTCATCGATTTTTGAAAGCTTGGAATTAGTTTTGAATAAGACAATGCGAAGTCTCTTTCTCGCCAGCACACACTCCCAGAGATGCTGGGTAGATTCAAAGCATTCAGAGTTTAAAAGTCAAGGAAATGTTGAAAGTAAGAAGCAGCCCCACGAAGTAGCACACCAACCTGTCTGTCTGTGCTAGCTTGTTATTGCTCATTTAATTAGGGCCTAGCCTTGCATGCCTTGGCCGAGGACAGAAAGAGAGAGAAAGAAACATTCTGGAGGGCAGGGTCCCCAGCCAACTTTTTTCTTTTTCTTTTTGCTCACTTTCCTCTTTTCTGGCCGGGGACTTTATTCCGCTCCCAGAGGTGAATGGATTCCTAGTCTCTTTCTGACCGGCCGACTGAACTATCCCAGTCTCTGCCCCATTGCCTGGCTGGGATGGAAGCTGCATCCAGCTGCATTATTTCTCCATTGTGATATTTGGGTGGGGTTCTGCAATTGTACCCCCCCCCCTCTCCACTACATTTAGGGCAAGAGAGAACTTGGGGGGAAGGCCTTTGAGTTCTCTTTAAACGTTTTGATCAAGCTGCTGAAGTTCTCTGACTTTCTCTCGCCAGAACTGGCCCGGCTTGGACCTGCCTGGGCGGCGGCGGGGGAGGGGGGCGGGGGAGGCTCAGCGAAGCAATTTATGATTGTTGATCAGTTTATTTCGCTGTTCCCCTTTCCTGCCTCCCATCTAGTATGTGATGTGGATGACAATGCTTTCGGGTTTTAGCAAGTCCCTGAGCACCTCCTGGGTGGTCGGGCCCGGGCAAACACAAATACAAACCGATTGCTAAGCTGCGGACAATGGACGAAATGTAGACAAATGTCCGGCTTCTGTTGGAAGCCTTTGTCCGAGCCCAGGTTTTGCATTTATTTCAGTGCCGAAATAATACGTGATTGACGCCCCCTTTCAGTGTGTTCTAACTGTTTGGAATAAATCGGAGCTTGTTCCTAGTTGTCATGGCATTCAACTGCTTTCAATGGACTATCTCTTCATTCATTTCGGAATCCTGCAACAATATTAAGGAAACTCCTTCATGGCCGCGCTCGTCTTCGTTTTTCAACCCAGCATTTTTTAACATCACACATTTTAAAACATTGATTCAATCCAGGAGTAAAGTTTTTTGTTTTTGTTTTAAATTAAAATTGTTTTCACTACCCACACCGGAAACGAGGTGAAGAAGAAAGGAGAGTTAGAATTACAGAGGAGGAGGAGGAGGAGAAGAAGGAGGAGGAGGAGGAGATCTTTGCTGAATTATTTCTTTAATATCAAAACCTTGTGCATGTACTGGGGCCAGAGGTTTAGAAATAACTTAGTGAGCTAAGCTCGGATACTGGATCGGCCCTTGCACTTGATAAGCTAATCTAAGAAACCCCCACCGGAGTGGGGTAGACCTGGGGGGCAGATAACCGCAACGGGGCCGGTAACTCGCCTTGTTTCATGCAGCAAAGCGCTGCAAACGCTATTGGTGTGTGTGAGTGAGTGTGTGTGTGAGTGAGTGAGTGAGTGTGTGTGTGTGAGTGTGTGAGAGTGTGTGTGTGAAACCCCCTCTCTAGGACTTCATGGCAGCAAGACTAGGAGCTACAGACCAAGGCAGGGAATATTGCCGAAGCTTCCAGGCAGGGAAGATCTCCATTTGCAAAGCCCGTTCCCCTTTCATAGCGCCCAGCGACCCCAGCGGCAAGCGGCCCCTCCCCGCCCGGCCAGAAAGGATCTGTGCGGCGCTAGGCGAGCTCCCACTCCCTGTCGGCTCAGAGCACCTGCCAGGTAAATCGTTTGCTAAGGGAAAAGCAGGTCTCCTAGAACATGGATCAGGCGGCGGGCGGTTCGAGCAGTGACAATGGGCCGCCGAGAAGCACACCCAGCCCCGTTGGACTGAGCCCGGCTTCCTTGGACTCAAAGACCTGTCAGAATAAGTCTCAGCCTTGAAGCACTCCCCGCCCCCAACACCACTCGCTCCAGATTGCCAAACACCCCTTCTTTCCCCCTTTGTCTCGGGAGGGCGAGCGCCTGCAAAGCGCTCTCGATTATCCGACCCAGAGGGTCGTTCTCCTGAGCTAGAGACTGTGTCCATCTTGTCTCGGCTGGGTGGGGTTTAGCGTCTGGGCTAGTTCAAACCACACCCATAAAGCTGCCCCTTGGCAACAAGCTCGACTCCAGGAGCTTGCATGGAAAGAGCCGGCCGCCTAGGCCCTTAGTTCCCTGATGCAGGGGAGATGCCAGGAGAATCAAGGGTGGCGACTTCCCTCCTGTCCCTAGAGCCAGGGAGGAAACAGGCCAGTCTGAGCTTGGGGTGGCTGCCCGGGCTTTCGAGCCCTGCCTCGCTGCTCCGGCTTCTGTGCAGGGCTGGCTACTGAAAGCTCCAGCCACGCCCCACGCCCTGGCCCGAGACTTTCCCCAGAGGTGACGATTTAGAGATTACCAAGGGGAAATGGCAGATTCTCGACAATGACTTAACGTTTCAAAAGGAAAATTCCAGGAGCCGCACAGGACTTTTCCAACCTGTCTCTGCCTCACTTTCCTCCCTCCAGCTAGAAATACTTGCCTTTTTCTAGTCTTGTTCTACTTCGCTTGAAACTGGATCTCACCTTTGCTTTCCCCATCAACCTCCGAAGTTTTGAATGGTCCAATTAACTGAGGTGCCTAACTCTCCCTGGCTTTAGACTTGCGCCTTCAAAATCTCCCAGTCGGTCACGCATCGCCCCCTCCCGTCTGCTGCGAGTGTCTTCTTCAGAGAAGATTCTCCCCAGGCTGAGGGAGGAAGAAGGGATTTGGAGAAATTCTCGTGAAAAACCTCCGATACTTCGTACATTCCCAAAGTTTCCCATTCAGGCTAACAAGGTTTTGTCCACACCATCCTCTTCCCCAAATAGCTAAGGTCTACTTTCTGGTGAATTCCTAATAGATATTATGGCGATGACCGAGGCGAGATGGTAGAGTCTACCCATTCCTAGGCCCTCTAAACTCTGCTGCTCATACCCTGTGCCAACAGCTTGGTTAGAGTATTACCTCTGCCCTGCTCCGCTACTCAAGAGTAAATCTAGCAGCGAATCCTCTTCAAAAGCCCGCAAAAAGCTGGCAACGGGACAAGCCATCCAGGGCTAAACTAACGGGTACTGACTCCACTGTTTAAAAATGCTGGAATGCTCCTCCAGACAAACCCTCCGGAATTGAAGCTCTGGAATTAGAGGACGGCGGGGTTATTTGAACAATTGAACAAGAGGCTGAAAAGGAGAGGTACGTGTACATAGGATAAGTGGCTGTACTTTAACACAAGTGCCCGCTAGGAGTGGGAAAGTGTTTACCTGTTTACTTTTACAGGTAGCTCAAACACAAGGCATTGGCCTTTTCATCATTCCTGGAATGTCATCTCCTCAAACTCTCCACACAATACTTCCTCCTGCTCCCAAGGAAGGGATTTGAATGCACTAACTACTTTATAAATCATTGATGGGGATAAGAGTAGGGAAGCGCACCTCTTACACACCCTTCTTCAACGAATGCTAATGCACTCCTCAAACACACGACTTGAGAAGGCTTGGGGAGATGAGAGTTTGCTCTGGATATCCTCACAACAGAATGAAAGGTGCTTGTGGAAGATGAAGTTGGGGTGGAATCCTGCAACATCCGAGGGGATAAACAGGATCTGAAGGCTTGGAGTACCTTGTCATATCATCCCGAGCACCTGCCAATTGTTGGCTAGGAATATTGCAACTCCTACGGTTTCCTTCCCATCCAACAGGGATGGTCTTCTTCCGTCAGACCTTAAATATCCAGTACAAGGGCGGACTACATGACCACATATACAAAGCCATATGATGAGCGGGGGAAATTAAAAAATGTGGCGTGGATTAAAATGTAATATCAAGCGCTTTATAATGTAGGAAGTAGGAGCTAGGCAGTTAACCAGTTAGAGCGACTACTTGGCCTTGATGGAAGGCAGCCGAATGCATTATTTTTTTGCTAGGGGACAGAAGTCTTCCCAGTCATTAAAAGTACAAGGTCTTTCCATTTATTTTAAGCCACTAATTTGTTTGAATTCATTTTTGTTTGAACGAAAAGGTGTTTAACAGGAGTCCACCTTTTTGTGTACAGTATATGGGGTTGCCCTCTAACCCATCACAACATCACATCTCAGATAACAGCCTTCAAGTGGGTTAGTTTATTGTCTGATTAGAGCAAAGGTGCAAGCAATTGTTTTCATTCACTCCAGACAAACAAAACATATTGCACCTTAACGCTCTGGTGAGGATTAGTGAAGCTGACACAAAGTCTTTGTTAGCAGGAAGGTTTATTTTATCTCTGGTTTGATACTCTCAGGATTGGGTACACTTGAAATCAAATCAATGGGAAAGGAAAATATAGCCCAGTCTACTTCTGATAATTGTTCTGAAGAGATTCAACTTAGAAGCATCCCTTGGAAACAATAAGAACATTAATATAGCCCTTGTTTTAAAGTGTTGCTGAATTCAGAAGAGGTGACATCTTTTGTTGCTGATTTTAAAAAGAGTCACTTCTAAATGTAACATACAAGAGCTCTTCCCTGAATGGACGGCTTAAAACTGCATTTGTCTGCCCAGTACTACAACCGTTTTATATCCTTATAAGTATAAAATCCCCAACATTTAAATGGGAGTGTTACATCACTTGACACCAGTACTTCTGTTTTTGTTTTTCAAAGCACACTGCAACAGCCGGGCAATCAAGAGATATAACAATAATACTTTTAAAAATCTAAACTCCTACAATAAGAAAAGCGGTAGGAAAAAGACTTGATTGTGTGTATGTGTTATATGGGGATTATTATTATTTTTTAAAAAAAATCACCTTCCTCTTTTACCTCTGACAGTAAGTTAAAAAAAAAAGATTATAATGGCTAAGAGTTTGAGCTGCAAATGGGGGAAACCTCTCTCTCTCTCTCTCTCTCTCTCTCTCTCTCTCTCTTTGTATTGATGGAACAACTGAACTAACAAAAGACTTTGGGACTGCTTTAAATATAGGAAACCAACCAGGCGCAGTGAGCACTAACCTCCACTATCAGGGAAGGAGAGAAACCCGAGGGAAAATGCAATCTCTTCTCCTCTTTCTTACAGGGAACAATTAAATTCTGTTCAGAATTGAAATGAGCTTTTTTATTATTATGATGATGATTTTAAAAAAAGCCACAACTATGATAACTCGCTCCGATTCCCTATAAAACATCCTGAGGTGCTAAGTTGAAATAGAAATGAGGATTTTCCTGCGGGCTAATTGGTTAGGATGCGAGTTCTGCCACAGCCCGAGGGCCCATGTTAGGACTTTGATAAATGGACTTTAATGAGATCTGTGCAAATATAACAAATAAAATGCCAGGAAATCCCCTCTCTTTGCACCTTGCTAAGGCAGGGTCTGTGTTCCACGCTGCTGGTGGCTGTTTTGTGCAGAGAGAGATTCTAGAGACATTCTCTAGGAGCCGGTAAGTAGAGCCTGGGGTTAGCCTTTCAGTTCCAGTCGGTTATGATAACTGTTTTATTTGTCAACCAAACGCTTCATTGCCTTAGGCAAATCCTTCCGCTTTATTCGTTCCCATCTCTCTAATGATTAAACGTGTCTCAATGAGATTAAGCATTGTGAATCTGCCTTTAGACATTTTCCCTCTTTGCTAAGGAAAAACCCAACACTTTTTGATAAGGGCAATTTTAATGCAGGTTTTTTAATTTTTTTTTAATGAAACATAGCTGTGAAAGCAACTTCTGACGTGAATGGTATATAGATGCATATGTGCAACTTCTTGGACTTTATTTTAAGTGAAGAAATCAGAATGATTATTATTTGAAATATTTCAAACTGAAAGAGATGGATAGATTTTAAACAGAAATTCATTTTAGGGCCATTAAAAAAGCTCTCGTTCCCTCAAGTCTAGAAAAGGTTATAAGCAGATGGGTTTGCGAGTTTTTTTTTTTAAATTGATCCATTGTAAAGAAAATAATAATAATGAAGATTTGAGCTGGAAGCCTCCCCTCCCCCCCCCTTTTGCTGGAATGACAACGAGAGAGGGGCAACGGATGAAAGGTTTTTTTTAAAAAAGGCATTAAGTTGGCGATAATAAATAACTGCAAAACATAGTCCTAGCTACTGGCAAGCGCTGCCCATTCCTGATCCTCTGGCGAACTCTGCTGACTCAAGCCAGAAGTGTCCTCCTGAGCGCTGCTTGCCTTGCCTTGGCGAGCCGAGCCGAGCCGCTCGGGCAGCGCTGGGACCGACGGACAGCTGCTCCGGGTTAGAAGGAGGAAGCAGACCCAGGAGGAGAGCGGCGGCCAGTGGCCAAGCCGCCGCTGCAGCCTGAGGCTGGAGTCGGCCCCTCCTCCCCCCCCAGGGAAAACTTTACCTGCGCGGCGTCTCCCCCGCCTGCCTAGAAGCCCGGCCCGGGAGGGGATGCCCGTCTCCCTAGTGCCCCCCCGCCCCGCCTCGCCCGGGAAGCGAAGCATCTCTCACCTGGTGGGAGCCCCGGGGCGCGGCGTGGGCAGTGCCGGGGCGCGGGTGCGGACCTCGCTGGGCTCCTCCGCCCGCTGCGCCCGCTGGCTGGCTCGCCTCTCCCCCGGTTTGTTTGCCTTCCCTGCTGTGACGTGCGAGAAAACAGTGGCCATATGTTCCTCGGGCATAAATTGGTCCGGAGCGCAAACACGCCTGTTCCTGGATGGCCTCTCGTCTGGCCCGGCTCCACCCCCACCCCGCATGGCCCTTCCAGCCCAGAAACAGCATCCCGAGACCGAGCTCCTGGCCCAGGGACCAGCCCCCCCCCTCCATAAATTGTTGGGGAGCTAGGACGCGATCAAACCACCGCGCCAGATGCGGCGGCGTTTACATTAGCTATGCCCAGATCCCAGCGCTGATAGCGAGCGAGCCAGCGAGCGCTTGCAAGGGCTAGAGCTGACTTTCCAGAGAAGGCTCTTTGGGAAGGTGAGGCAGGGAGAGCGTCTCTCGATTACTTCCTTCGAGCTCAGGAACGAGCTGGCTCACAATGCAAGGTGGGAGAACCGGTCATTTCTCAGCATCTGGGCCCCCACCTCCCATTCACTGTCGCTTGGTCCCCTCACCCACCCACTACTTCGAGAGACAAGAGAGAACAATCTTGCATTTACAAGAGTCTCCGCAACTATCCCTAGGGCTTCTGAATATTAAAAACTCCAACCAGTTTAAGAAAGAGTAAGGATCAGATGCTGCTACCATGGATGAACTCTTGGGCACACACGGATTTTAGTATGATCATTCCCGGGAGTGATTTTGTTTGTTCAAGCCGCATGTAATCGCTACCTCCTGTCTTAAAAGAAAGATTCCTGTTCTGACACCCTTACTCAGGAGGAATGGCATTTTACTTGAGAAGTAGCTCCCTTCCTGCCAATAGACATTTGCCACCCATAGCCAGCCATAGCAGTAGCGTTTCAGAGATTTCTGTGGGGCTTGCCAGGATATACTGCTAATGAAATAAGGTGCATGTTAAGAGAATCAGAATCTCCCTTGAGGAATCGCACCTCTCCTGTAGCTTGCTTGGCTGTGATATCATCGGAAGCAAATTCTCCCACCCTCCACCCTGCCATAGGGCCTCCCCACATCTAGCCTCACTTTCTTGAAAAATTCCAAGCTCCACATCAGACCTTCCTTAGCTGAAAAACCTGATAGATATAAAAGCCCGATCCAGCCCTGGCATTAGAAATGAAAGTCATAGCTCATTTGTCAATTATGTCAAAAAGGATTTTTAAAACATAAGATAAAATGAATTCCTCATTCATTTAAACAACTGCATTTAGGTAACATCTACATGAGAGAGTAAAAGATGCACCTGGATGTGGAAAACTAGGCAATTCAACAGGTGCAATCAAATCAAATCAAATCTGCTTATTTACCTTTTAACCTTAAGTGCTGAACAGTGACACCAACAATAACTCTCTCAGTTCCCTCCTGGTTCTTCTCAGGGCACTAAGAAAGCTTTAATTACTGCTGTAAAATCTCATGCAGCAGAGGTTGCTTATATTGAAAGGGTTATGATTCAGTTTCACATGTGCTCTTGGAAATGAAGTCTGTATACATGGTTAAAAACAGCTTTATTGAAGGCCTTATTTCACAGGTAGGCTGGGGTTTTGTTTTTGTTTTTTAATTGTGCAATCCATGTGGAACTGTTGCCTCCTTTCCTAAAAGGAAAGATTCCTATTTGGATATCCTTATTCATGAGGAAGACAAAGAGCTCCAGAGATTTTGGTGGGGCTTGCTAACCATGAATGCTACAAGTGAGAGAATCAGAATCCTGCACGATGAATCTCTGGAGGAGAACTAGAAGATGAATGATTTCAACTTTCTTTCAAGAGGTTCATGACGATGCTTCTAGGAAAACTATCTTAGATTCTTTTTCCATTTCAACATGGACTGCTTCTTCATTGCCATCCTTGTTGAAGCTGGAAATGGGGTGCTTGGAAGGTCTTACAGGAGGCATAGCTGACTGTCATTCACAGTTTAAAAACATTTTTTCCCCCTTGATTTTAAAGGCATTGAAAGTGTATATGTTAGCAGATGATGTGCCCTCTTCTATAGAGTTTTTGTTTGTTGTTTTGTATGAGTTCACAGATTGTTCTAAAAGGCTGGATCCACTGCTGATCATCAGAATGATGATAGCTCTGCACTGACCAGGCCTCTTTCATTAGGTGAACATTTGTTTCTCTTTCAAAAAGAGTGACTCCCAAATTATCTTTTTCACTTAGTTTAGTACCCAATGTGCTATCCGATGTACTAAAATACAATTTATTGTCCTGATTTTCTGACTTCTGGATTCTGGTACCGAATTTTCAACCTACCATCCCATTTCATTGAATAATTTACTGATCTGTAAATTGGAAACTTGGTAATGATAATACCTGGTGTTTTCTGGTAATTGGGTGCCTGATGGGTACTCAGGTATCTTGGCACTGGGCATCTAATACAGGACTCAGAATTGTAGGTATTGCCTCTAGGCTAGACTCCTTGCAGTCAACTGCTATTTTGGGGGGAGGGAGAAGGACAGAGCGAACTGGTGGTGTCTCCCAAACACCAATGGCTTATTTTGCCAAAATGAGACATCAGCCAGTAAATTTGTATAACTCTGTGATATTCCATCACATTTCTTACATGAAGAATTAAATAGTTAACAGCATTGACATTTCAATTATTTCAAGGCATGGAGGTGAACATCTCGCTCACTGAGAAGAATGAGGTAGCACCTCCTCCCCCACAGAGTATCAGGCTCTTTGAAGACTCACATAGACCATTTTTACATGGACGTCACTCACCCACGAACACCCATAAACACCCATCGGATGGGTGGGAGAATGCCCGTGTAAATGTCCATGAGTGGGTGGGTGCGTGGGAAGGAGCTGGCATGCTCTGTGGGTGGAGGTGGGTGGAGATGGGTGTTCAACACCCACCTGTCCATGTAAAAACAAAAAAACCCCCACACCCACGGGAATGGGTCCACCGAGACCACAGAGAGATGGCTAGAGAGGCCATGCAGGTGCCCCCAAGAGACATGCCCACCCAGGGAGATGCCGGCTGCCCGGCCGGGAGCCCTTAAAGGAGAACCAAAACATGACTGGTGCGCCAGCTCCCAAAATGTCAGGACGGAAAGCCTCTGACAAGACAAAGGGAGCCAGTGCCGTGACTCACGCAGGATGGGCCAGGGTAAGCAGAAGGACTCCGGGACACCCAGGGGAGGGGGGCCGGCCCCATGGGCTGAGGGGAGGAGGTGGAAAGAACGGCTAAACACAGCACCGCTGTCTTGTCACAGGACCAAGGGCATACTGCTGCACCTGTGCTGCCCACATCCCCTGAGACCACCACAGCCACAGGGCATAGGGAAGGGGGTGCTACCGACAGTGAGGTAAGAGCAAGGGTACCCCAAGAATCCAGGGAGGGGGCGTCCCACATGCCAATATTGGAAACCAACCTGAGGGAACACAGGGTGGGCAACTGTCAGCTAACGGTTCCCACCCCCACCCCCAGGAGAGCACCCAGACACAGGAGCAATGAACCACCGGGGAGACAGCTGAGGAGGGCCTCTGTGACAGCCAGGTAAGCCACCCATGCCCCCGGGGGGAGTGGGGAAGGGTCCCCCCCCAAGGGAGCACAGGTGGGCTACGGGGCACATGCTAACCCCTCTGCAATACCCCCAACAGGAGGTGACCAGTTCCACTGTCACCACAGCTACCGGGTGGCCCCAAGCCACCAAGCTGGTAGCCTCCCCCCAGTACCCAAAAGGGGGAGCCCTGGTCGAGGCAGGAAACCAGGGACTTCATACGCATGGGGGGGGGGGGGGTTTGAAAAGGTCCAGCATGACCTGGTGAGCAGTTACAAGACCAGATAGGTCTATGAAGCCTTCGCTCAGGAGATGCAGTGGCAGGGGTACAATAGGGATGTCACCCAGTGCATGCAGCAGGCAAAGGACATAAGGTCCAGATATAAGTATATCAAGGACAACAATCTCAAGTCCGGCCGTGCCATGCGTACAATGGAGTTTGTTTGTTTGTTTGTTTATTTATATGGATATTTATAATCCGCTCACTCTTGCACAATGGCAGTTCGGGGCGTACATCCTAATAATAAAATAACAATAAAATCATCTAGAATACTACAACATAATTAAGATACAATATACAAATATAAAAGTGAACACCGCGATTTCCAGGCAATAAAACAATAAAACCCCTCCCACGCCACCTACCCCTCCCCGAAGTCCCGGTGGAACAGCCAGGTTTTACAGCATCTACAGAAAGAGGGGAGGTCTGGGGATACGCGGGCCTCCAGCAGGAGGGAATTCCACAGCTGAGGCGTGGCCACCGAGCACGCCCTTTGTGCCGTCGCCACCCGGCATACCCGGGGGACCTCGAGCTGGGCATCCTCAGCTGACCGCAAGGGTCATGAAGGAACCTGGGGTCTGAAGTGGTTTCGCAGGTAACCAGGACCCAAGCCATTTAAGGCTTTATAGGTAATAGCCAGCACCTTGAATTGGGCCCGGTAGACAATAGGCAGCCAGTGCAGAGCCCGGAGCACCGGTGTAATGTGCTCATGGTGGCCCGCCCCTGTCAGGAGATGGGTTGCTGCATTCTGCACTAGCGGCAACCTCCAGACCATCATCAGGGGCAGCCCCACGTAGAGTGCAGTGCAGTAGTCCAGTCGAGAGGTAACGAAAGCATGGATGATGGTGGCCAGATCCGAGTCCGAGACATACGGCCGCAGCCGTCACACCAGATGTACTTGGTGAAATGTTCCCTTTGCCACAGCCTCCACCTGGCAATCCAGGTGAAGCTATGGGTCAAGGAGCACCCCCAGGCTATGAACCTGAGTGGCCAAAGGGGGGCAGACCCCACCAATGATGGAAGCCACCACCCCTTCAGTCCTCCCCACCAACATCACCTCCATCTTGTCAGGATTCAGGTTCAGACGGCTTGCCCTCATCCAGTCCCCCACAGCTGCCAAACACTGGTTAAGTACCGAGACTGATGGACCTGGATCACTTGAAAATGAGAGGTAAAGCAATGTATCATTGGTGTATTGATGACATTGCACGCCGAAACCTCTCATGACCTCGCCCAATGATTGCATACACACGTTGAGCAGGCAAGGGGACAGAAGAGAACCCTGTTGGACTCCACAAGTGAGATTCTGGGGAGATGATGTGCATTCCCCGAGAACTGCCCGCAGCATTCTTCCTGTCAGAAATGACAATGAGCAAAACCATTCAAGAACAGTTCCATTCACTGGTCCCACAACCTCGCTACCAACAACTCATGATCAACAGTATCAAATGCCGCCGACAGATCCAGTAAGATCAAAATTGTGGATCTGCCCTGGTCTAATTTATGGTGCAGGTCATCAACCAAGACCACAAGTGCAGTCTCCATGCCAAAACCAGGGTGAAAGCCAGACTGCGAGGGATCAAGAAAACCGACCTGGTCCAGATGCTCCTGTAACCACCGGGCCACCCGTTCAATAACCTTCCCTAAAAAGGGAAACTCCTTGATGAGCTGGACCAGTTCCTCTACATGAATGGGGATATAGTCACCTCCTGCTTACACGGCAACGCCTTCACCAGGGGCAGGTGGAGGGCGCTGACAACACTCCCTCTGCCTGACCCCCCCGGAGCAGGGGGAGGATGCTGCCCCTGGCAAGGCCAGCCAGGATGTGGGAGGGGACAGCCCCTTCACACAGGGGGAGGAGGCGGCCTGGGAAACCATGCACGGAAACATCACCCTCCGCGTGGGCCCACAAAACCCACAGGATGACGGGCTTCAGGGATGGGGGGTGCACACGGAGTGGACAGAGACCTGGGACACCTCCCTGGAAGTGGAGGAAGACAATCCAGGTAGGAACACAACCATGACCCGGGGTTGGAGGTAGGAGGGGGTGGGAGATGGCCTGGTGGGGAGGGGAGAGGGTCAGGGGGGTGGGAGAGGGCCCAGCCATAGTGACCGGAGTCAAAGCCAGGCATCAGGGATCAATGGATGGATCCCCATTTCCATTACAGCTCAAGGGACCCTGGAGGTTCATGAGGAGGAGGTCATGGAGGAGGAGGTGGTCAAGGAAGAACTGGTGGCACCCCCGAGAGACCTGGTCACCAGGACAACGATGTTAGGCTGCAATGCACATGGGATGGGTTGTGGGTGGTGGTGGGGCGACGGCGTAGCAGGCCGCCCACAGGGGCAGCCCCTAGAGCAAACCGCCCCCCCCATGCATGACAGGGAAGGGCTGGTGCCCATCACAGTTGGGTAACCGAGCCACATGGGTTATCATCCCCTGACAGGTATGCAGATGGGGGGTCACAAGGGCGGAGGGACCACGGGACATGTCCACAAGGAGGTGTTGTGACAGCACGGCCCCGGGTGAATGTGCCTCCATATGGGGCAAGCAGAGTGGTCCAACAGAAGGGACAGGAAGATGGGGACCCCACCCGACTGCTCCCAAACACCATAGGGACAGACAGGGTGGGGGGCGAGTACCCCCCGTGGTGACAGGGATGCACCGCTAAGGGTGCAGGGTATAGACATGTCAAGCAACACACCCCAAGTGGTTCACATGTCTCCCACAGATGAGTGCCACAGTCCTATGAGGGGATCTGCCACTGGCAGCACCGAGAGGAATCGGGAGATGTGGGCCTGGAACCGGTGGTGGTGGTGGTGACTTGGGAAGGGAACTGCTGGAGAAAACCAGAAGATTAGCCAAGGTGCACTCCGAGGAGCTCGCCCTCACCAGGGAGGTGCAACGAGGGGAAGGGTATAGGGCCGGGACATATTGGACATATTGGCAGCCATGCTAAACCAGTCCCATACCGAGCACATGTGGGACAGGCACCAGACTGCAACCCTCCACCATGAAATTCAGCTCGACAGAGACGAGAGGGCGAGGGTCCATGTCGCGCTGGAGGGGACCTCCGCACAGGCCCTTGACCTCATAAGGAAGACAGTGGGGCTCCTGCGGAAAGAACCCCGGCACGACGTGCCTCCTCCAGGCCCAGATGGAGGGATGGCAGGGGAGTACCACCGGGGCGCCCTCCCACAGGTGCCCCCTCCCCTGCACTTTGGCCAACCTTGGTTTCCTCAGCAGCACCCCTTCCCAGGCCTGGTGGACAGGGTCCCTTTCTCCTACATAGTCCCACAACAACAGCCCATGGGGCTGCCCTTACGGTTCGCACCCCTCCTGGTTTCTCCACAGCTGCCTCCGAGACCCCTCCTCCGGGAACCTCGGCCTCCTCTGATCATCCCGGAACCTCCAGGTGACCAACCGCCCATGCCGGCCGCCCCACCAACTCCGGTAAGCAGAACCACATACCTGTCTGCTAAGGGGGGGGGGGAGAGGGGGAGGGGAACGCACCGCTACCTGCAGAGGGATGGGCAGAGGGCAGAGGGAATGCTGTATGGGGATCCATGCCAGCAGCAGAGGGCAACAGAAAGGGCTGTGGTGCCGGGGTAAAAGACCAGATAGTATTTTAACCCTCATCTTATGTTCCAACATCTCAGGATCCAATATGGACCACACAGGAGATCATGACTGTTTGCCTGGTGGCTGCACATCCAGAGTATGGCCTGGATCTCCAGTCTGGGGGTCCCCATGTTGCTACTGACTACACCTCCATCCTACTGTGTGTCCATGGAGTATCCCATCCGCGATCAGACTGCCAAGCTCTTCTTGGGGAGTTGGCCTCTTACCCACAGATGTTGGTGGACCACTGCTGACCGGGACCCCTACAAAATGTGAAATCGGAATCCTGTGATTGGTGATGAACCTACTGGATGTCAAGGCTGCAGCTGCCATGGGGAACCACCTCCTGCCCCGTTTCATGGTGGATGCGCATATGCATTCCCGGGGATTCCTCAGGGGCCTATTCACCTGGGAGGGTCTTGTCCCAGGGCAGCTGTTTCTGGGGCACCCTCTGGCCTCTCCATGAGCTGGCCATCCCGAACGGGCCCTCTGTCACATTGCCGTTGCCGTACATGTGATGTGGCCTGCCTCATCCTGGGCCCCGCTGCTCTGGCCCATAGTACTGTGTGACCTGCTGGTAGGCTGCCCCGTCTACTGGACCCCATCACTGCTTCTATACACTCCAGCCCCCTACCATCATCCCTGAGCAGCCTGCCGAGGTACCGTGGTGCTGTCGCCACCACCGCTGCTGCCAACACTGCTGCTGCTGCTGCTGCCAATCCGGAACCCAGCTGCCAAGGACCCCTCGGGTACCATATTCCCCCTCCCTCGCTTGGAGGAGGGGTGTGTGGCCTGGGTCTTCTGGCGTGGCCAAAAGTGGCCTGCCGCCTGGCCTGGGAGAAGCCGTCCTTACCACCATCCCTGAGCGGCCTGCCGGGGTACTGGGGTGCTGTCACCACCACCACTGCTGCCAACGATGCTGTTACCACTGCCAATCTGAAATCCAGCTGTCAAGGAGCTGTGCTGCCCTGCCCCCCTCAGGTAACATCTTCCCTCTCGCCCACCTGGAGGAGGGGGGCGGGGCCTGGGTGCACGCCCTGGACTTCCGGGTCTTCTGACTTGGCTAAAAGCGGCCTGCTGCCCAGTGGGCGCTGCAGGCAGCACGCCAAGGGCCCTTAGGCGTGGCCCTTAGTGGGACCGAGGGGACCAGGGGTGGGAGGCTTTGTCATTTTTAGTTTTAGTTTTAGTTTGTGTTTTTAAGGGGGTTGGGGGGAATGAGGCTTGTGTTTTGTGAGGGGGGAGGGCAGGGGGATTGGGTTGTGGAGAAAAGGGTCAATCCCCCTGGTGAGAGGATGGGGGGTGGCCCTTGGGGAGAGTGGGTGAGGCCTGTCCATGAGAGGGGCGTGGGCTTTGCCCAAATAATCAGGAAAGGGGACTCCCGGTGAGCGAGGGACTTCTGGTGTGAGAGGGAGTCCTGGGGAGAGGAGGGTGGCTGGGGGGGGCGTTGCTTCTCTGTGAGATGGGGAGGCAGTGCCCTAACGATAGACACTCTCACTCCTTGTGAGAGAGGGAGTCCCAGGGAGAAAGGGGGGGGTGTAGGGAGGTGGGTGGAGAGGGATATTTTGGGAGGGGGAATCTCCCTCGCAGCCTGGGTGGAGCAGTTGGGGGGGCTGGAAGGGGACAGCCAGGGGGGTAGGCGTGATTATTGAGGTTGTGACAGGCCAGGGGAGGTATGGTCTCAGGGGGAGGAGAGTGGGAGTGGTGAGGCGGGAGAGATGCCTACTGCACATCCCGCTTACCCCTCCTCCAGCAGGTGAGCGGGTGGAACCTGGTCAGGGGGGCCCCAGTCTGGTTTTGGTATTCTTAAATGCGAGGTCAGTGGCAAATAAGGCAACAACGGTCCAGGACATAATCCTGGACCATGCTGCCGATCTCGCGTGTATTATAGAAACCTGGCTGGACTATGAACTGGGGCCTATTCTGGATGATCTTGTTCCAGCCGAGTATTCTGTACAGAACCAGCACCAGCACCAGCGGTTGGAGGGATGAGGGGGAGGGGGGTGTAGCTGTGATTTTTAAAGAGGAGGTATCCAGTGAGATTCATGGTAGGCATTGAATGCCTCCATCTTGTGTTTGATATGGTGGGGGACAGTTTGAGAGTGTTGCTGGTGTACCGTGCATTTACCAGTATGGCAGCCTCCTTGCATGCTCTGGTGGAGGCTGTGTCGGAAGTGGTGTTGCGGTCCCCAAAGACATTAGGCTTGGGGGACCTCAACATTCACACTGACGTGGTTCTTGGGGGAGCCGAGCATGAGTTCATGGCCGCCATGGCAACCATGGGCCTGTCCCAGAGGGTCATCGGCCCGACACACCTAGGAGAACATACCTTGAGCCTCATGTTTTGCACTGGCCTTGAGGCGGGTGCTCCGTTAATGGGGGCGGTTTCAGCTGTGCCCTTGTCATGGACAGATCATTACCTTCTGCAGACCTCCCTTCTAGCACATGTCTGCCCATGGAAGGGTGTGGAACCTATTAGGATGGTCCACCCCCGAAGGCTGTTGGACCCAGTGCAGTTTCTAGGTGCTCTGGGGGAGTTACCCTCTGACCTCAATGACTGTCTCATCGATGACCTTGTCAGGCTATGGAACATCTGGCTGACAGAGGCAATTGAATAAACGGCTCCCAGGCATCCGTTTCCCAGGTGGAAGCTTCGCAGACCTCCTTGGTTCTCTGAGGAGTTGTGGATGCTGAAGCAAGAGGGGCGACGGTTGGAGTGACGCTGGCGTTGTTCTTGTGCTGAAGCCGACAGATTGCGGCATAGAGCTAGTTTAAGAACCTTTGCCGTGGCTATGTGGGCAGCAAAGAGGAAGTTCTTTGCTGCCCTTATAGCATCTGCTAAATCCCATCTGGTGGAGCTGTTCTGGGTTGTATGGGGGCTGGTCAGTCTGGCCTCCCTCAATCCTGAGGTTGAGTCATCATCTGCCCGCTGTGACCTTTTTGTGGATTATTTTGTGGAGAAAATTGCTCTCATTCACCAAGACCTTGATGCCGCACTTAATACAGTGGAGGTTGTAGAGGGTGTAGAAGTCCCGTCATGTCCTATTTTATGGGATCACTTTCAGTCGGTGACACCCGCTGACGTGGTGGGTGTGCTTGGGGTGGTTCGAGCCACTTCTTGTGAATTAGATCTGTGCCCGTCCTGGCCGGTTAAGAGCTGCCGGGAGACAATGAGGCCCTTGCTGGCCGGGATGGTCAATGCCTCCCTGTGGGAGGGCAGAGTGCTGGGCTACCTCAAGGAGGTGGTGGTGCGGCCTCTGCTCAAAAAACCAATGCTTGACGCTGACTCCTCTGCCAACTATTGGCCTGTCTCTAACTTTCCCTTTTTAGGGAATAACCTTTTTAGGGAAGGCTATTGAATGGGTGGTGGCTCAGCAGCTCCAGGGGCATCTTGACTGCGTCGGTTATCTTGATCCCTCTCAGTCTGGCTTTTGTCCGGGACATGGCACTGAGACAGCACTTGTGGCCTTGGTGGATGATCTCCGCTGTGAAAAGAACCGGGGTTGCTCGACCCTATTTGTCCTGTTAGATCTGTCGGCAGCATTTGATACCCTTGACCATGAGATGTTGGTGACCGTGCCTGTGGGACAGTGCGGGGGTGGGTGGGATCATTCTTGAATGGTTCCACTCTTTCCTGACCGGGAGAACTCAGCAGGTGGTACTTGGTGATTGTTTTTCATCTTACCGAGACCTCTCGTGTGGGGTCCCACAGGGTTCTGTCATGTCCCCTCTCTTGTTCAACGTGTATATGCAGCTGCTCGGCAAGGTGATCAGAGGGTACGGGGTGAGGTGTCATCAATACGCGGATGACACCCAACTGTACCTCTCATTTTCGACTGACCCAGGCCCGGCTGTCTCAGTGCTTACCCGGTGTTTGGCAGATGTTGGGGACTGGATGAGGGCTAATCGACTGCGACTGAATTATGACAAGATGGAGGTGATGTTAGTGGGTAAGTTGGTGGAGATGACAGCTCCCTCGATTGAGGGGGTCTGTCCTCTGCTGACTTCCCAGGTACGGAACCTGGGGGTGTTCCTCGATACGCAGCTCCACCTGGATCTCCAGGTGGAGGCCGTGGTGAGGAGTGCCTTCCACCAGTTACATCTGGTGCGGTGGCTTCGACTGTTGGTTTCAGTTTCTGACCTGGCGACGATAATCCATGCTTTTATTACCTCTCAGTTAGACTACTGTAACGCGCTGTACGTGGGGCTACCTATGGTGATGGCTTGAAAGCTGCAGCTGGTGCAGAATGCGGTGGCCCGGCTACTGGTGGGACTGGGCTGCCAGGAGCACATCACACCAGTGCTCTGTTCTCTGTACTGGCTGCCAATAGTCTTCCAGGCCCGATTCAAAGTGTTGGTTTTGACCTTTAAAGCCTTACATGGTCTGGGCCCTGCCTACTTGCGAGATTGCCTCACCCCCTGGGTTCTGGAATGGCCCATGTGGTCATCCGGGGGTGCCTTGTTGGAGGTCCCCCAGGTGTCCCGGGGGCCCACGCAGGATAGGGCGTTCTTGGTGGCTGCACCGCACCTCCCAGTGGGGGCCCGTCTGGTCCCGGACCTCCCAGCCTTTTGTAGGAACTGTAAGACCTTGCTATTCCATCAGGCGTTTGGCAAGGGAGAGCGGTAATTGGGGTGGTAGGGGGTGGGGAGAGTGTGAAGGTGGGTGGGTTTGTTCTTTTATTATTATTATTATTATTATTATTATTATTCTATATACTGTGGGATGATGTTTTTAATGTGTTATTATATTACTGTTTATCCAATTTATTAGTATTATGCTGTTTATTATTGTTATGCTGTTAGTCGTTCCGAGCTGCCTGTGGCAGGAGGTGTCGGGATATACATTTTAAAAATAAATAAATAAATAACTATTCCTGTAGCATTACCGAGCACCTCCATCCCTCTTGGAGTGGCTGCAACGGTGCCCCAGTTTGCTGGTTGTGGGGAACGGACACGAGCCCGTGATCATCCATTCACCGGCTTGTGTTTGCCCGTACCTCCCCTTTCACCCCATCAGTAATAAAGATCTTGCCTTGAGTGCATTAGTGTCTGTGTGCCACACCGACTGCCCCTCTCGTGGCTGCAGCCCATTCCGTATGTGTTGGTTAGTGTGATGGGGGGGTCACTGGGGTTCCTGCTCGGGATCACTGGGGCTGTCAGGTGGCAAACTGTGGTGCGTGCTGCATTCCCCTGTGGGCTCCATGATGGATTGTGGGTTCGGCCTGGTGGGTGGTGTGGGCCCACCACTTCCTGTTGAGAGCCCTGCCCTTCATTTGCTGGTGGCTACCTGGTGTCCTGCGTCCCTGTGTGGTCACCCGTCCTCTGGGCTACCCCCTGCTTTTCCCTGTGAAGATGTTATCAACCAACTGGGTGGATTGGCTGGCCCATCATGGTGTGCATTTGCCACATGTGTGCTGGTGCAGTCCCATGGTGGTGCTGTCCGTTGTTCCCTCAGCAGTGTGGGAGCTGCAGGCTACGGGCCCCAACCCCTCCCTAGTGGCTTGTGCTGCCCTGGGGGCCTTGGCATGCTCGTACTGGGCTGTCTGGTGCAGATACCCATTGGTTGGCCACCCCATCTCAGCTGCCACACCTTCCACCACTTCTGGCACCCCCTGTTGGTTCCCACCATCTGCACTGTTGGTGATGGATGGGCGGCAGGGGAGACTGGCCATTGACCGTGAGTGTGGGCAGTGTAAGGGCCATTTGTTGGCTTCCTGTGGTCCCCCTTGATCTGAGTGGGTGGGGTGCTGGCTTGGGTGTACCTGGCTCACTGCGTGGGTTGTGTGTGATGTGTGGTTACTGACCCCTGCTGACACACTCCATTTCCCTGCACCCTATCCCCTTCTACCTCCCCCTTCTAGCTACTCTGGTTGTCTTCTTGGCCAGTCTCCGCCTGGCACAGATGGCCAGCCAGCTCCAGTGTGCGGCCTCAGAGCTCTGTGCTGGGTCATGGCTCTATGATGAGATCAGTGAGTGTAATGCGTGTGTGCAGGGCCCTCTCCCCAGGTGTCTGTTCGGGGTTCCATGTTGTTGGGGCCCATTTTCCCATCCTGATGGCACCGTCTCTCTATCCCTTAGTGCAGGTGATGATTGCAGACTGGACCAGGGAGCAGGAGGAGGTTGTGCAGCTGCTGCTCCACCTCCTGGAGAGGATGCACCAACTCGACCGCACCCAGGCAGATCATTGAAGCCGGGTACAGGACTGGCATCCCTATTGAGGACGGGGCCTCACCCCATGAATCCACTCTCTGTGCTGCCCCCTCCCTGCGTTTAAGATGCCCCCCCCCTGTTTCTCGCACGGATCCATTGTTGGTGTGGGGAGAGATGCAGCGGGTTTGCTGGTGGTTGGTGTGGTCTCGGTTCCCACCCCGCGTTCCCTGCCAGCTGGCTGTGCTGTGGGATTCCATTCCTTCCTCTGTGACTGCCTCTGTCCCAGTCCTGGCTTGTTTTTTAGGGGCCTTAGGATGGTGTTTGCGGGTCCTCTGCCGGGGGTGGGTGTTTGTGTTGGGGTCCCCTGCTGCTTTGGGCCTATGCCTCCCTCCCCTGTGCCCCTCCCCCCCCGCTGGGTTCCCCCTGCCTCCTTGGCCATGCAGCCCTTTCCTGTGTGGTTGTGTTAATGGTTGTGTGTGTGTGGGTTCTGGTTTGTGGGGGATCCGTGGTGCCCATCTGTCTGGCCCTGTCATGGGGCTGCCTGGGGTCCACTACTGTGTGTCTCCTGTCATCCCTGCTCCCTCCTACCCCACCCGCACTGGGTCTGGTGGTTCATGGGCGGAGCTGCATGCCGTAGCTTCATTTGCCCTCAGTTGGCCATGTTGTCCTGTTGCTGTGCTGGGCAGGGTGTCCCTGACGTTCGGTGTCTCAGGTGTCCGAGTAAATGTCATGGGTATTTGCTCGGTGTTTCTCAGGGTGGGTGTTTAGCCACTGGGTGTGTGCTGGCCCCTCCCTTTCAGTCCCACAACCCGCCATGGCGCCGTCCGTGTAAAAGTCACCTGACTTGGTGCCATCGGGTGTTTGCCCACCCATCTCCACCCAGCTCCACCCACCAGGTCGGCAGCGGTGTCCGTGTAACAAAGGCCATAGATATCTCTGTATAGTCCAGTCATATATACAAAGTCTGTGTATTTTTTAGGGGACCTATTTATGACTGGAAATCATTTTTGAGTTGCTTAGGATGAAATTTAGCTGGGACTGTTTTAACTTTGGCATTTTGCCGCCATCTTTAAAAATAGTGACCATGACTATTGAGATGAATAAGTATTGATCTCTCGGTACCTATGAGGCTAATTTAGATTTTCTAAACTACTCTAAATAGGTATTGCAATAACCTAAAAACTTCCTTTATCTTTTGATGTGTAATTGTTTGGCAGCTCTAAGCCTTTAAATGCAAAAAACATCAATTTTGACCACTTTTTTGGCAACATAATAATAAGAGTATTTGTTTCAAGTGGAAGATTTTACCATTAACTTCTTCAAAGTCACATTTAATATGACTTCAAAGTCACATTTAATAACAAAGGTACAAATGATTATGGAACACATTTAAATAAAATAAAATGCTTCAACTAAAATTAAAGTCAATTCTGTGACATGGCATACACTAGATATTCTTAACCTAGGCATTCTTCTTCTGTATCACTATCTTCTTCAGATGACTCTAGAACAGTAGCTTTAATTGGTTCCTCTGAATGTCAATTTTCATTGTTTAGAGGCAATTTCACTACATCTGTCAGTCCACTTTTAGTATGCGTCACAGGTTCCAACACATCCAGCACTGACATACACCCAAAATTTGTTTACGATCAAGAGTTTGTTCATGTTGTGAATTTCTCCATTCATGGACTTGTAAGTGTGCTCAGAGGCAGTGCTGTTTGAAGGAGTCATGGTCCGGGGGAAACCTTGCAGAATTGTAGTGTGCCATTTGCCAACATTTATGTGCATGAGCAGTGGAAAAACTATTGCTCACAGGATCATCGTAAAGTATTCTGACAGTGAATAAAGCTAGTTTATCAAACAGATCTTCAGTGAGCTCCTCCTTTTTACCAAGTTGTTGCATAGTCTCCATGTACAACAAATTGTTGATTGTAAGATTCATTTCATTGATGTCACTTTACCACAGTCAAAGCCACCTTCCACTGTGTCTCCTCCAGGGAATCCATAAAGCCCAAGAGGAGTAGATGCTACATTACACTCTGGAAATAACTAACGACAGTAGTAGTATGATGGTGCTTCTTCTGGTTTCTTCTCATACATGTACATATCTTTCTCAGCCACATAACTGATGTAAGAGCTACAAGCCATACATCAGTATCTTCAAAATCAAAAACGATGGTGCAGGAATTACCCATTTGAGCTGCATGGAAGAACGCCCTTCTGTCAGCCTCACATGGAGATTTCAATACAAAGCACGCATCATGTTCTCCGGGTGTTAAATCATAGCAGACAAGATTCATTGTGAAGTACAGGTCAGTGTGGTGGAAGTAAGAACACTATTCATTCAAGAGGAAACATTGTAGTCTCATTTTGTTAGAATGCTTTGATAGAAATGAGCGTCAGGACGCTCCAGCAGGTATTTGCTGGTCAGAAACAGGGTAGATGTTAGGAACAAACATGTGAATGACTTTCAGTGATGCTGTTGCTCATGCTGTTTTGTATTAGGCTTCAACAGTTCTTCATCATAAACATAATTAATGAAGTGAAATGCCACTGCTTGTGGGTGTTGGCCAGCCACATACTTGAAGAGACTGAGGGCATATTCAGACCATATCTTGCTTGGTGGGACTTTATTCCATATCATTCCAACATCTATGAATGCATGATAATGTGATGGTGGGGAGATGGACTGGAGGTTCATCAGTGTTATGAACTTTGATTTGAGAGACTTGGGGAATGTCCCATCTGCTGTGAAGACTGAAAGGCTCACAGAAGTAATTCTGTATTGCATGATTTCTTCTAAAGTCACAACAGTCTCTTTTCTGCTGGTTAGAAGGTCAGTGACTTGTTTCATTGAAGCATAATCAACCATTTTTGTACAGTCTTGCTTGCTCTTCGTAGCAGATGTCCTTGTGGTGATAGTGTCATGTATTGACTGAGTTCCAGAAGAAAGTCTCTCCAAAATGTTTTCCATCATCACATTACCTTCATCGTGGGCTGTATGGAAGCTCTTCCTTACCTCTTCTGTTGCTGGGTTTCCAAAGCAAAGGGTGAAAAGAGTTGGCTGATTCAGATCCCATTGGTCCATGTCGCATTCTTCCAGAGACTTTCTTCCCAAACTCAGTCAAGACATGACACTATCACCACAAGGAAAAGCAAGACCTTGTTTCTGACCAGTAAATGCCTACAGGAGCATCCTGATGTTCACCATAATGACCTGTACTTCAGAATGAATTTCATCTGCTATGATTTAACATCTGGAGAACATGACACGTGCTTTACATTGAAATCTCCATGTGAGGCTGACACAAGAGCGTTCTTCCATGCAGTAGGGATGGGTGAATGCGGTTCGGAAGATCGGAGTTTGGCCCGAACTCGGCCTGTTCGAATTACTGAACCCGAACCCGAACCTGAATCTGAACAAGAACACGAACTGGCCGAACTGAACTAGATCCAAACGGAGAAATGACTGAACAGTTCGGTCAGTTCGGATCGTGTTTGGGTGAGTTCAGGTGGCAAAAATGTGTCACTGGAAGGCAAAATGTGAGAGGGAGGGGGAGACAGCTGAGGAGCAGACTTCCAGGCACCAGGGGTGGAGAGACTTGGAGTAGTAGCCAGCCTTCCCAATCACCATCCCTTTTCACCTCAGACCACTGGCTTCACAGTCTGCAATTGGCCACAGGCTAGGCTGCATGGAGCCAATGGGGCCTGCGCTGAGGTGGGTGCAGTAAGAAACAAAACTGATTGCCTCCCACTTCCCAACACCTTCTAGCTAGTCACTGTTCCTGAACAGCAGGCATTTCAAAAGGCTTCCTCTCTCCCAGCAGTTTTTGTTCCTTCCTAGTCCTAATCCATTGCCATCTTCCTCCTATTTCACCCATCCAACCCATTTACCTCCATATTATCATTTATTTAGATTATATTAGATAGATTTAGGTGTTATTTTTTGTTTTTACCCCTCCCTGTGTTCCCTGTGTTCAATCTTCCTTCCTCCCTCCCCCCTCCATTGAATCCTTTCCCTCTCCCTCTTATTCCATCCCTGATTCCCTTCCCCTGTTTTAAGTTTTGGATTTATTTAGAGTAGGATTATTATTAGATTGATTTTCATTTCAGTTTTGTACCCCTCCCTGTGTTCTTTGTGTTTCCCCCTGTGTAATATTGTATATATAGATAGATAGTTATTAGATAGATAGTTACTAGATAGATATACATAGTAGTTAGCTTAGTTATAGAGATAGATAGAGATACAGTGTGTTTGTAGGACAAGGCCTTTGTAGTTAATTATTAGGATATTCCATTTAGTTCAATAGGTTTTAGAATAGTTAATAGCAGTTAGATTTAGTGTAGAGATAGATATATATAAAAAAAGAAACAGCCACTCCAGCCCCAGGACCCACCATCAGGGTTCTGGGGCCTACGTTACTGGCAGGGAGGGCTGTGGCCAATATGTATCTAGAAGCTGCCACTCTAGCCCCAGGACCCACCGTCATGGGTCTGGGGCCATCATTCCTTGCACATAGGTGTGTCATTCCACTGCATCGATAAACAGTCACTCCAGCCCCAGGACCTGCCGTCAGGGTTCTGGGACCAAGTTACAAGCAGGGAGGGGTCTATCTTCAAACTGCCACTCTAGCCCTAGGACCCACCGTGATGGGTCTACGGCCATCATTTCTTGCACAGAAAGTCTTTTTCTGAACGCCTGAACTGAACTGAACAGGACCAAACTGAACACCCGAACCCGAATGCGGTAACCGGACCGAACGGACGAACCCGAACCACGATCTGTTCGCCCATTCCTACCATGCAGCTCAAATGGATAACGCCTCCACCATTTTTTTTGATTTTGAAGATACTGATGTATGGGTTGTTACTTCTTACATCAGTTATGTGACTGAGAAAGATATGTACATGTATGAGAAGAAACCAGAAGAAGCACCATCATACTACTACTGTCGTTAGTTATTTCAAGAGTGTGATGTAGCATCTACTCCTCTTGGGCTTTATGGATTCACTGGAGGAGACACAGTGGAAAGTGGCTTTGGTTGTGGTAAAGTGACATCAATGAAATGAATCTTGCAATCAACAATTTGTTGTACATGGAGACTATGCAACAACTTGGTAAAAAGGAGGTGGTCACTGAATTATCTGTTTGATAAACTAGCTTTATTCACTGTCAGAATAATTTACGATGATCCTGTGAGCAATAGTTTTTCCACTGCTCATGCACATAAATGTTGGCAAATGGCACACTACAATTCTGCAAGGTTTCCTCTGGACCATGACTCCTTCAAACAGCACTGCCTCTGAGCACACTTACAAGTCCATGAATGGAGAAATTCACAACATGAACAAACTCTTGATCATAAACAAATTTTGGGTGAATGTCAGTGCTGGATGTGTTGGAACCTGTGACACATACTAAAAGTGGACTGACAGATGTAGTGAAATTGCCTCTAAACAATGAAAATGGACATTCAGAGGAACCAATTAAAGCTACTGTTCTATAGTCTTCTGAAGTCTTCTTCAGATAGTGATACAGAAGAAGAATGCCTAGGTTAAGAATATCTAGTGTATGCCATGACTTTAAATTTTAGCTAAAGTGTTTTATTTTACTTAAATGTGTTCATAATCATTTGTACCTTTGTTATTAATAATATTAAATGTGACTTTGAAGAAACAAATGGTAAAACTTTCCACTTGAAACAAGTACTCTTATTATTATGTTTCCAAAAAAGTGGTCAATATTTATGGTTTTTGTATTTAAAGACTTAGAGCTGCCAAAGAATTACACATCAAAAGACAAAGGAAGTTTTAAAGTTATTGCAATACCTATTTAAAGTCATTTAGAAAATCAAAACTAGTCTCATAGATATCAATATTTATTTATCTCATTAGTAATGGCAGCTAAACTACAAAATTACCATGGGGCTAAATTTCATCTTAAGCAACTTATAAATGATTTCCAGTCATAAAAAAGCTTCCTTAAAAATGCACATCCTCAATCAATCAATCAATCAATCAATCAATCAATCAATCAATCAATCAATTGTTTGGCCATGGGCCGTAACAAAAATATAACAAATATATAGCAAAGATAAAAGTAGCGCACTAAATATACAGAAACTTAGTTGTCTTTCACAGTAATACACAAGAAGAGCCCATTGCGCATCAAGTAAAGCTGCCCTTCCCTTCCCGGGGCTATGGTGGCACACTTGATCCCCAAAGAATTAACTCGGAAAGACGACATATTGATATCAAAATTAAAACACTGAGTAAACAACAACATACCTTGTCATTCACCATTTGTACACAAAACCCTTTAAACATCAATAAAAATACCTTAACCTTCCCGGGGCTTATGGCGGCACACCTGACCCCTGCAAAATCCATTCCATCATATCATTGGGAAATTATAACAATTCATTTTCAACATCCACAATCGCACATATTTAAATGAATATAAAGCAGCCAGAACATATGAAAATAAGAGGGATAAATAGGAGCAGGATCCATTAGCATATGGGGATCAAGAATAAGCCAATTGGAGGAAAACATATACAACTCCCAGACTCTACACAGCCGTTACCATAGTCAGTTAGCTTCCACCAGTTCCCTCCTAAGAATTTCCAGCTTTAAAGCAAAAAAGGCAACCCTCCTCACAGCTGTGGGATCAGAGTTAGCTAACAGGTAGGGAATACACAAGGAGGGATCCCAAAATTCCCTGTCCCTACGCCAAGCTCCTATTATCTCGTTACGACGTGTAGCCGACTTGGGGCAGAGCAAAAGATAGTGAGTCAAATCCGCTATCTCCAATTGGCCACAGTGACATACACAGAGATTGTAAGGGTTGACCGAATAGCGACCTTCTTGGACTGTGGAACTCATCATGTTAAATCTCAACCGAGTCAGTGCACGCCTACATTTAAAGTTATTCAAATCCGAGAAATAAGGTTCCTATTCAGAGCCCTTCTTAAGAAATGAATACCATGGTGCAACCTTTTGCTCTCTAACTGCCATTCTCTCATTCTGTGTACTTAAATCCTCCACCCTTAATTTAATCATGGCTTTAACTTGTGAAGAGGGAACTGGTTGGAGGGAAATTAAAGAAAAACCTATCTGTTGTACGTTGGAAACTATAGAATGGTGCCAGCAATATATGGCTAAGGCATTTCCCTGTTCCTGAAGGAATAGCCAGGGTAGCCTATCCGAGGCCATACCCCGAATTCTAAGCCAGTAGCCTAAATGCATTGTTCTAACCCTTGCGGCCACTGGTGGAATACCACATTCTGACCGCAGGAGTGTCACAGGGGTGCCACGAGGCACTCCCAATATAGTCCTTAATATTTTATTTTGCAGCGACTCCAAGTTAAATGGTCCCGAGGCCCAAATCTCTCCCCCAAAAAGAAGTTGGGGAAGTATTTTTTCTTGTCATAATTTGAGCATAGGACGTATTCTTTTCCCTCCTTTACAGCTCCAGAATTTCAATAATCCTGAACTGGTCTGATTGGCTTTTAATTTAGCATAGTCTATGTGTGTTGACCAAGTGCCTAATCGAGTAAACCAGATTCCCAGGTACTTATACGATTTTACTTGTTCTATACTTTCAGTATCTAAATTCCATGAATAAATTTTTGTTTTCTTAGAGAAGACCAAAATCTCTTGGGTGACTTTTTTCATCTAAGATTTATTTATTGGGTTCTGGTTTGGGAATCTGTGATGGAAAAGAAGAAACGATTAAGGGTTCCTTCAACTTTTTCTCAAAATGCTAAGGTTCCGGCTACTAAACAGGCTAAAATTACTGATTACACTTCTGAGCCAACAGGGCAACCTTATTCAACTCACCTTTCTCCAATCAGTTTATCTAGCCCTACTTCTGTGTTACTCCAGAACAATAAGGAGACAGTGAGTGGTAGTGAGCATGCCCAGCATTCTGTATATCAGACTACCCCACTCACTGGAATATCTGATGGCTATGCTACACCGGCTTGGTTTGGTAGGAATGTTGAAGGTACTCTCCAATCTAACCCTCTTCACCAGTCTACTAATGTTCAGTACGAGGACTTATTAGAAGTTCAATGTAATTTGACAGCACAAACAGTTTCAATGCTTTTAACTAAAATAGGGGATAGAGTCAGTATTTAGTCAATATCAAAGGACAATTACAGCTGGCCATGGAGAAACTAGATAAACTTAAGGCAGAAGTTCAATCGAGAGGAGGTAACATTAAGGGTCGCACACACCCCCCCAGTTTACGCGATGGGGCACCCAGTCAACTGCCTCAGATGGGTAGAAAGGATTTACTTCATGATTATGATGAGAGGGAGTGGGGGAACTCCTTCTTTCACCAAGCTAAAGTTTTGGTGAAAGCTAGCCAGGAGACATTACGACTGTTGCTGGCTGGGGTGGTTAGTGCCTCCCTTCGGAAGGGCAGGGTGCCTGACTGCCTAAAGGAGGCTGTGGTTAGACCTCTGCTCAAGAAACCATCTCTTGATGCTGATGCTCCTGTCAGTTATCGGCCAGTCTCTAACCTTCCCGTTTTAGGGAAGGTTATTGAATGGGCTGTGGCACAGCAGCTCCAGGAACATCTGGACTGCACCGGTTTCCTTGATCCCTCCCAGTCTGAGTTTCGGCCTGGGTATGGTATGGAGACGGCCTTGGTGGCCTTGGCTGACGATCTCCGTCTGGCGTTGGACCAGGGTCGTCAGACCTTACTGGTCCTGCTAGACCTTTTGGTTGTGTTCGACACAGTCAATCATGAGGTATTGGTGACTCACCTGCGGGACCGTGTCAGAATTGGCGGAACGGTCTTGGACTGGTTTCATTCGTTCCTGACTGGGAGAACTCACTGGGTGGTCTTGGGGGAGTGTACGTCTTCCCCCCGGGACCTCACGTGTGGAGTCCTGCAGGGTGCCATTCTGTCCCCCCTCTTGTTGAACATCTATGTACAGTCATTAGGGAAGATCATGAGAGGGATTCAGGGCATGCAGTGTCATCAGTATGCTGATGACACTCAGCTCTACCTCTCCTTTTCCATTGACCCAGGCCATGCAGTCTCCTTATTTTCCCAGTGCCTGTCAGCTGTGGGGGCTTGGATGAGGTTGAGCCATCTGCAATTGAATCCTGACAAGATGGAGGTAATGTTGGTGGGTGAGGGCTTGGGGGGCCTGGGGGTGGTTGAATCTCCTCTGTTGGGTGGGGTTCACCCTCCCATGGTCTCTCAAGTGTGAAGTCTGGGTGTGCTCCTCAATTCATGGCTCAGGCTGGAATCTCAGGTTGTGGCCATGGTGGGGAGTGCATTCCGGCAGTTACATCTTGTCCGGCGGCTTCGGCCGTATCTCTCAAACTCCGACCTCGCCACTGTCATCCATGCCTTCATAACCTCAAGGCTGGATTACTGCAGCACGCTGTACGTGGCGCTGCCCGAGAAACTGGTCCGGAGGCTGCAGCTGGTGCAGAATTCTGCGCCCGTCTCCTTATGGGGGCAGGTCGTAGGGAGCACATGACACCAGTGCTCCGGGCTCTGCACTGGCTGCCTATAAAGCACTGGGCCAGGTTCAATGTGCTGGTTTTAACCTTTAAAGCCCTTCATGGCCTGTGCCCTGCTTATCTGTGGGACTGTCTCACTCCCCATGTGCCCATGAGACCCTTGAGATCGTCCGTGGCAGCCTTTATGGAGGTTCCCCGGGTGAGGCGGGTGGCCACCGATGTTAGATCTTTTTCGGTGGCCGCCCAAGTGCTGTGGAATTCGCTCCCTGAGGAGGCTTGGTTGGCTCCCACTCTCCTGCTGTTTCAGCGTATATGTAAGACTTGGCTGTTCTGTCAGGCTTTTGGCGAGGGGTAGGGGTGGGGTGGGGGATTTCGGCACACTGTATTGTATTTTAAATTGTTTAAAATTGTTTAATTTTTTTTTTTTTATTGAATGTTGTTTGCTGCCCCGGTCTGCCTTGTGGGCAGGAGGGGCGGGATATAAATTTAAAATAAATAAATAAATAAATAAATAAATAAATATGCCCTTCCAAATGGTAGGATCCCCAATTGGTCTAATAGGGCAGCTATTGTCAGGAATTGCTCCCAATTGCTTAGGGCTAAAATTAAAGTTTCTGATATTAAGGATGTCGATTGGCTGTCTTGCACAAAGATATATGCAAGAAGAGCAATAAAATTTTTTGACTCAGATTTTGTTAGGACCTTTTTTAGGGCAAGGAAACATCTTCTGCTCAAAAGAGTGTCAATTGACCAGCTGCCTTTTTATTCGCAGGGTAGCCTACGGCCTTTTGTAAGATCACGGAAAGGGAAAATGGGGGAAAAAGAAAGCTCCCAACTTATAACTATTTCCCCACCTTTACTCCCAAAAGCAAAAGCTGATAATCAAGAGCAAGCAGATCTCAGTATGGATTGTACTGTCATCGACCGGCGACAGCATATTAGTTCAAGGGGTGACATACTTGAGCCATTGCTCCCTCAGAGTGTGTCTTCTCAGTTTGACTTTTTGTTGATGCCAGCTCCCAGAGATAATAACGATGAGGCTTTTGTTGGCGAGTTTGAAGCACTTCCCCTGATGGAAAAGGATCTTGTCCTACAACGCTTTGATTCTTTATATCAAAAGCTTAGGAAAAAGACCTTTGATCTTACCCAATCCTTTTTAAAACCCAGCTATGTTCCTGGCCTTGATCACCACCTCACACCAGTACCTTGTTAAATTGTAATGAAGATCCCTCTGTAGAGCCTTGTTCTGGGTTAGTAAGCCAGGGGCTGGTAGACTCCCAGACTGTTGCTCTTAGCCAGAATTTGTCTAAGCTGTTGCCCAAGGTAGGAGATGGCTTGATGCAATGACTGTGCTCTGATGCTGACTCTTGTACAATTCAAACAAATTTGAAGTCAGTGTTTTCTTGGAATGTAAATGGATGGTTGGCCAGTAAGGTAAACATAGATGCTGGTGAGCTGGGGAAGTAGGACATCCTCTGCTTTCAAGAGACTTGGATTAGGGACCCGACGGGTCCGATTTTACCAGGATTCCAGACATGGTCTTCTCCCGCTGTGTGTCTGGAGAAAAGGGCGGCGCCTGTAGGGGGATTGACTCTCTAAAGGGGATCAGTAGCTGTTGCCTGGGAGCCAACTGTAATAAGCTGGCTATTCAGGTAACTTTTGGAGACTCCACGACTGTCACTTTAATTAATGTGTATTTACCCACTACGCTTTCCTTCTTCTCTCATTATAAGTTTTGGCGATCCTTGGAGGATTCTATAACTGCATGGGAAAGGGACTACCCTAACACTTCTAGTGTGGTGGTAGGAGATTTCAATGCATCCTTTAGATATATGACTGGGCTAGTATTGGCTACATTTGGTTCATAATTTTGAGGTTTACTGTCCAGCCATATCAGCTGCAGACTTAATTGTTTTAATAAAAGCTAAGATTCTGCAGAACAAGATACAGTTCTTCTAGAAAAGTTGAAATCTTTAATAGCTGGATAGTTGAACTCTGTAACAGGTGGCCAGAACTTCAGCAGGTATAGACCAGTATAGGTCCATTGTTGTTAGTTATTCACAGTCTGCTTCTAAGCATTAACATCGCTGTATAGCCCAAACAGACAGTGCCTCATTGCTCCATCATAGAGCAGGAACGGTAATATCCATGGATGTGAAACGAGAGCTATGTCAAACACTTGTTTCTGGTTGCAGCCAGGCTTGAAAATACTATAAGCCATTAATTTTTGACATAACCTAAGTACTATAGAGACTTGATTCCAAAGGTGCTATTTGTAATCTATAATGCAAACACATTAATGTGTAGCTTCGTGGATAAGGGGCTCAATTTGGACCTTTAAGTCCAGAATTCAAATCTTGGCTTAGCTATCAGTCTTTCAGCCACACTTCCTCATATACAAAGTTGGATGTTCCTTCTATCCTTGTCCACCGTAGATTGTAGGCTCCTCTGGACAGAGACCTGTCTCTAATTGCAACTGTTCAGTCCCAGGCACTTTGCTGGTGCTATATTAATAATAACAATTACTTAATGGGGATGTTGTAACTGCAGTCATCCTGCATCTAAGCAGACCAGACTAGATGACCCCCAACTTCCCTTCGAACTCTCTATGAATTAATCTCTCACTTCAGTGATATGTTTGCCACATGTCGCAGGGAGCAGGACCTTTTACGTGCTGCAACATATCCTCTACATTTCTCTACTCCCTTTGCAATATTGATGGCTCAAAGAGAGCATAGACAGTCCCAAATACTCCAGCAGGGGGTGCTGTGGGCTCTGTGTGTGTATGTGTCCTCTCAACAGCTGCACAGTTGGTGGACAGAGCTCGCAGTGCAGGGGAAGTATTGGGTATGGAGAGGGAGAGGAAGGGGAGCTGCAGTAATGCTCCTACAATTTGAAGCTCTTTCCCTTTGGGGAACTATTTGCTAGCTGATGCATGTTAGAACATCTCCTTCTCTACTCTATGCTGTGTTCTGGGCCAGAAAATGAATCAGGCAGACAGAAGCAGCTCATTGACAGCCTCTTCTTATTCCCACCCTTCACCCCTTCTAATACCTCCGATAAGTAAGACATAGGCTGTTAGCACACATGCATAGAGGGAGAAAGAAGAGGTCAAGGGGAATGGGGTCTTCATGATTTCAGTACTGACATAATTATTTGTGGGTGAGAATAAGGCCACTTTTACACAGACACTCTGACACCGATAAAATGGGCGTTACATTTCATTATACATGTTGCAGGGCGACACTGCAGCCAATCAACAAGGGCCCTTTTCACACAAGATGCCTCCACCCAGTTTCTCTGGGTGGAGATGGGTGGAGGCGTCTGTGTAAACCCCACTTGCGGTGGGTGTAGGTGGGTGTGTGCTCCCACTCAACCCCCATCTCCACCCGCCCCCCCACCCACGGAGCAACGCCACCACTGCCGATCAGAGGCAAGGAGCCTGCTATTTGTCAGTTGGGCTAATACATTAGACGTCAGTTGGACTATTAGATGGCCCAAGGGTAAAGAGGACTCAAGGAAGAAAAAGTCACTGCAGGGGAGCTCAATTAATTATTTCCACTGGCCTTCATGGCAGAGGGTGCTGGGGAGATAGCCACACCAGAACTATTTTTTGTTGGGCAAATTAATCTGCTACAGTCTGGGTATGTGAAATGTGATGAATCTGAAGAACTGTCACAAATCAGAGTGACACTAGAAGAGGTTTTAGAGCAGATGAATACATTCAACAGTAACAAATCCCTAGGACTGGATGGTTTTCAGTGAAGGAACTCAACTATGGAGTTGCAGAACTACTATTGGAAATATGTAACCATTCACTAAAATCTGCCACTGTACCTGAGGATGGGTAGGGTAGGGTAGGTAGGGTAGCAAGCATAACACCAATTTTTAAAAAGGGAGCTGGGAAACTCTGGACCGGTGAGGCTGGTGTCCGATGGATGGGGACTCTTGTAAGGAATATTGACAATGATGAGATGACAGCGTTTTTGTAAAGGGAAGCACAGAATGGATGGGGTCTGCCAGCTGCCCATGCTCCTGGCTGTACCCGGGCTGTGTGGTGGTGGCTCCCTGGCAGTGCCCTGACCTGATTTGGGCCATGTTGCCCTGGATTTCCTGCCCTGGGGTGGCCCAGGGAGCAGTCCTGCTGGCTGCATGACTCTTTTTACCCAAAGTGCAGCAGCAGTTAAAAAGGCAAATGTAATGTTAGGGCTTATTCAGAAAGGGATGAAGAGAACAGAAAATATCATAACGTTGACCCCACTTTGAGTTCTGGTCACCCCATCTCAAGAAAGCTAGAATAGAACTGGAGAGGATGCAGATATGGAATGGCTTCTGTATGAGGAGAGGATCTACGGGTTAGGGTGTAAACAGATGGATGCAGAGTCTGCCCACCCCCTCCGAGCTGCTCCAGAGGTGCACCCCTGCATCTGGCTGCTTCCAGCCCTGCCTGGGTCTGCAACAGATGGACCGGCAGTTTCCCCAGCCTATAGTCCGCCCACGTAGTCTCCTCCTGTCACCATAGAGTTGCAGCTGCTCATCTCTGGGGAAAATAAAGTGGCTGAGCTGCTTCCGCAGCCACCTGGCATGGAGGAACAGACACAGTCAGATGGTGTCAGATTGCAGGGTGTGGGGAAGCAATTCCCAGTGAGAGGGAAGGATGCTGCCCTGCTAGGCTGCCTTGGGAGCCGGGCAGCAGTGCTGCACAGCAGGAAGGTTGTTGTCAGAGGGGTCTAGCCTCATCCAGCAGGAGAGGCAGGAGTGGTTGCTGGATTGGTAAGTAAAATAGTTGATTGTCTTGACCATTAGGTCATAACGAAATACAATACAAACATCAAACAAATATATGAGAATACTCAAGGGAGTATGTTAGGCTAAAGTACATAGCATGAGCCTGAAAGAATCATTACGCAGAATTCCAGACACCAAGACGTTATTAAAGTTAAAATAACATGGATCCTTAGTATAGAGTTAAGAATGATCACAGCTGGATTGGGGGTGGGAGAAGCAGAGGCAATAGGTGAAGCCATTGAGGGGAGACCTCTTCCACCCCTGGTCCAGCTTCCTTCATCACCATTCCTGCCCCTGCTTCTGCTGACGCCTCCACTAAAACCTGCACTGGATTGGGGGAAGGAAAGGGCTGCCTAGGGCAGGAAGCTGAAGGGGGCTCCTCTCCCCTCCTCCTCCAGCATGGCATTTCTCAGTAGCGGCAGAGGTGAGGCAGCTGGAGGTGGGGGGAGGGGGAAAGAGAGCTGTCCTCTTCAACCTGCCACCCTGGGCGACTGCCTGAACTTCCTAATGGTAGCTCTGGTCCTGGGGGGGGGGACACACACACAAGATGGGGACACATTCACAAAATGGCTTCTGGGGCTGTTCTGCACATGCACAGCTCTTTCCCAAAATGGCACCAGCAGTGACAGCACCATTTTGGAAAAGGGCTGTGCATGCACAGTGCCATTTGCGCATACACAGACCGGTTGCCCTTTTCCAAAATGGCTCCGATGCTGCTAGTGCCATTTTGGAAAAGGGAGGCACGTGTATAGAATGGCCCGAGCAGCCATTTTGTGCTTGTGCAGTGATTTAAAAAAAATATTTTTGTTCACATTGAGTCTTGTTTGGTCTGTGCTCAACACGAGCCTGTGAATAGACTCAAACATGGAGCCTGTATGGCACAAGCCCGTATGGCAGGCCCTGGGACAGAAAGACTCCAACTTGACTTCACAGGAGAGCTCCCCACCGCCACCAGCTGCAACCAATACATCTCCGTTATAGTGGAGTAATTTAGAGAATGGGTACCCCCATACAACAGTTGTGGGGAGCATGACTCTTTTTGTCTCTCCTGAAGGTGATGGCCGTGAGAGCATGGACAATCCCTCTCCATGTTGTTGGCAATCTACACCCTTTACTGCTCATCCTGACAGCTGCAGCCAACTTCCCGTCAACCCTAATGCCCCTGGTTACATGGCCCTGGAGTCCACCCTAGGCACCCTCCCGATATGGGCTGGCTAACTCCAGATCAACAGTCACCCGTCCCTGCCACATTATGCTCACCCCTCCCCGACTCCCTTCTCTGACCACCAGTAAGATGACATGGATTAAAGATTCTACTCTGATCCTCCCCCAAACTCTCACACAGCCTGCTATAGTGGCATCACTAATGGGCAGATGATCATTCCTCACAACATTCCTAGACTCCTCTGGAAGTCTAGGACCATTGTTGGTGTAATGCCCACTGATGCCAGACAATATCATGGCACATATATTGCCCTCCCCCTCCGACTTGGCCACATGTATTTACCACTTGCATGTTGGACCACAACCTACACCCCCTGCACCATTCACCACCACCCAGACCCTCAAACTCTCATGCCTGGACCTCCTCTCCTTGCCTGACTTATTCCTCCACCACACCCCTCAAGTTATGGTGGAAAATGCCGAGTGGGCACACATCCCCCTGGTACTTGACTGCTCTGTCCTTGTAATTGCCCCAGTCATGTCCTATGGATACTCTGTCTGTCTCAAAGGGGATATTTTGGAAATTGTCCCAATTGAGGCCACAGCTACTGCTTCACCACTGGCTCCCTCGCTTCTGACAGGACCCAATATCCACTGCACTTGGCGGCTCTGGCCTTGGACTCTCGCTTTGGAACTCTTCTGATATTCAGGGTTTAACGTCCCAAATGGACTCTGTCATTTCAAGTTTTCACACTGCTCTCAAGACTAGAGTTGGTGCAAAGCAAACTTTTAAATGAACACTCTACAACCATTGCTTATTTATGGTTATTGGCTTCTCTAAATAATACCATGTCTTATGTTTTGGATAATCATGATGTTTCCCATTTTATTGCTTGCTCCCTTGTAGCCTTGCACATTTTTGTCTGGTTCCTGGGCAGAATATTGCAGCTCTGGCACTTGGTTCCACTCTCTGAACAGCACAAAATTGGAATAGCATTTGTGCAAATTTGAAATTAGACAGGTAAATTTGCATATACTCTCTTTAACTTGATTTTAATGGGTGGAGTCATATGACAATTTGGACCCCAAACTATCCCTAGATGGGTGGGAGAGGTGATACCAGGATTTTACACAAACAACATGGGTGTCTTCCACAACAATACGTATTTGCAACATTACCCAGCAACAAGTATTGTCACCAAGCAAGGACTGGAAATAAACCAAGTCTGCTGTATCCTTCTGAAAACGGCTTGGGTGTGTGACTGCCATGCCACTGTGAAAATGACTAAGATGGAGATTGTGAGACTGGTGGGTCAAGACCTGATTCAGAAGACAGTAAACCAGGTGTGTGTCCTAGTATATGACTCATTCAGGTTTGGTGACAAGAACTGCCTGGGTAACCTAGACGGGTTCTACATCCGGCTGAACGGCATCACCCACATGTCTACCTGCCAGATGCTGGGATGATGGAGGAGGTGTCCAGGGATGATGGAGGAGGGATGATGGAGGAGGTGTCCTCTCCAGTGAACCAGACTGCTCTCTTGTTAAATGTGTTTCGGCCTATACCTGTCCTGATGGTTGATGTTGATGCAATTAGCAGTTGGAGGCAGGAGATTGTTGCCCATCCAAACCTCATAGAACTACAAGAGAAAGCAGTGGCCCGTGCTGCCCACAGCATGGATGCTCCATGGTGGGTCCTGGAATCTATGTTTTGACACCCTGTTGTATGTACACTGAGTATCATCCTCATGGGAGTTCAACTTGTCACTACTGTTGTTACTGATAGCATGTGCTGTTGGTTAAGGTGCCAAACAAAGGATGCAAAATGCTCTCTTTTACTTCAATGTAGGCAATAGACTTTGGCTATTGTACCCCAACATTGTATCATTATTTAAAATAAAATAAAATAAAAGTGGGGGAGATGTTGGCATGTTCTGACATGCCCAGGCATGTCCAGGACAGTCTATGGCTAGGCTATATAAATGCATAATAATAATAATAATAATAATAATAATAATAATAATAAATTAATTAATATATATGGATAAATCAGCAAAGACCTTGTAAGGACAGATGGCCAGTGTCCTTGTGTGAGGCTCTCTAATCAAATCTAGTGACCATGGGCATCTCCCTGGCTTGGGATGTGAGCGTTTCACACAACCCAAGGAGCTAAGATTTAATCAACACTCTTGACTCGTCTTCTCCTCCCTTATTCTGTATAAGATACCCTTCGTTTGTACAGCAGCACCTCAGAACCATCTTGTCTAGTTAGGAGGGACTGTGTTGCTGGTTCTCCTGGTCAGGGACAGATCTGGGTCCACTGTCCCTGTTCCAGCTCCTAAGCAATCCTCATGACCCAGTCCTGAGAGTGTGGTGCCTACATCATTCGTCATGTGTATACGGCAGCAACCCTTCAACCCCTCAATGCAAGAGACTACACTTGCCTGCCCCGGTAGAAAAGTGGAGAGGGTGGAGAGCAGTTTTGGAGCAGCCCCAGACTCGGAGAGAGGCAGCCAGGTGAATAAAACTTTATTTCTTGGTGAGAATCAGGGAAATTGTCTGCTCATTCTTGTTTGCAAGATTGAGCCAAGAACCCTGATTCTCATAGAGAAACATGAGAATCTGAGAACTGAGTTTCAGCCCTAGGTGAGATTTCCAGGCAGAGATGTCAGAGAGGCAGTTTGTGATGCATGATTGGACAGAGGGAGAGAGAGTGGGGGATGGAGAAAGAGACCTGAAAGTCATCAGCAGACAGGTGATATTAGAAGCCAGGAGATTCAATGAGTTTGCCCAGGACCAGAGTGTAGAGAGAGAAGAGAAGTCGGATGAGGACAGAAAGCCTGGGGGAAGCTCCAACTGAGAGGGGAAGTGATGTGGAGGACGTACCATCAAGAGATACATTGAAAGATTGGTTGGAGAGGTTTCCTACCAGCCAAGGAAGACCAAGCCCCAGAAACCAAGGAAGTGAAGAGACTCAAAAGGAGGAAGGTGTGGTCAGCAAACAGTGTCAAAGGCAACAGAGAGATCAAGCAGGAAAAGAATAGAGCAGAGGTGACTGGATTTGGCTAAAAGGAGGTTGTTGGTGATTTTAGCAAGAGCAGTCTCAGTTGAATGGAGAGAATGGAAACCAGATTAACTGGGGTCAAGGGAGGAGTTGATGGAGAGGAAATCAAGTTAATGGGTGTAGACACAGGTTTCAAGAGCTTGGAGGCAAAAGGAAGGAGAGAGATGGGCTGGTAATTAGAGGGATCGGAGGGATCAGAGGGGGGGGGTTTCTTTGGGATGGGGGAGACAGTGGCATGCTTGAAAGCAGAGGGAAAGGAGCCAGTAGAGAGAGAGAGAGAGAGAGAGAGAGAGATTGACAATGTGCAGCAGAGAGGGTGAGAGAATGGGGGCAAGGGATAGAGTCAAGGGTGTAGGTAGAGGGGTTGGACGTGGAAAGCATGGGAAACTGCTAACTCAAAAATCAGCTTCAGTTGGGCAACTTTAGTGTTCAGGTTGCCAAAAAGTATGCTGCTCCTTTTCCACTCCCTTTAGTGGTGGATTAGTAATATCTCCCTGCCCATCCCATTCTTAACACACTGAGTAAAAAGGCACATAAGCTCCATGTCCTGTTTCTCTGTAGTAATATATTCCATCATCATCTCCTCCATTCGGGCCATGGGGTTCATCACCTCTGCTGTGCAAGGGGACCTAGACTGTGGCCAGATGGGGGGTGGTGAGGTTCTCCCTGCTGACAGACAGTGGGACAGCTACATGGAGGGGCCAGAAGCATTGCCCTCTATGCGTTTCAACTTCCTATTCAACGGGCATGTGACTCAAAATAATCTGGATTCATGATGGGTGTATGGCAGCTCTTCCATTGATACATGAAGCTGTACCTCATGTAAACAGTACACCTGTTGGTGTACATCACACAAGCAGGACACCCACTGGTTGATATAGACATTGTCACTGAGGAAGAGGAGGGGACAAATGAGTAATGGCTGAGAGAAAATGAAATGTTTTATATTACTGAGCGGGAGTTGCAGAAATAGTACAGGGCAGAGCCTGCTGGTGTGGGGGTCTGGGATACCAGGGAGCACACGCACCCCCAACCCTAGAGTGAATTGCACAAATGGATGACAGCTACATCAATAAGCCACGGGTGAGAATGTGACCCATGGATGTCAGGTGAACTGTCCATCCTTCTGGACATTTGGAAGCATGCAAATGTGAAAAGAACTCTGCAAGACCTTCACCTGTTCCTCCTCTACAGCCTGATGCCAAGCGCATCCAATTTGCTTTCATGGATCGCATCCTTTGGGTGTAATCCTAGAGGCCCTATTAAACTGCACCTACGCGAGGCACAGTGTATTTACTCTGGCAAACATGTGCACACGTGCACCCTGTGCACAGCAAGCTGCTCAGCACAATGGCACGCCCCTGTTGATATGACCCCCCGGTCCCAGAGCCCACACACCCCACAGCTGGGGGGATAGAGTAGGAGCCATGCCTGCTCCATCCTCCAGAATGCAGGGTGCGTAGGCTCTGGGGGGTCATATTGGCAGGGGCACGTTGTTGTGCTGAGTGGCTTGCTGCGCACGCCTGGTGTATGCACACATGTGCACCTGGCCAGGCATTGCACCGGTGGACATCGTATGCCACCACTAGGATTACACCCTTGTGCGCAAGAACTGTCACTGAAGTTCACGTAGGTGCCCATATCAGAGGAGGAATCCATCACCATTTCAGATCACTTTTTCCGAGGATCCCAAACACAGCCACAATATGTAAAAACAGACTTAACCGTAGCCTTTTGTGGTCTGCTTTTACCTTCTGTAGCCCAGGACCCACCTGCCCGTGTGTGCAGGCACGGCCAGATGTTGGCCTGGGATTTCCCTGGGCCATGTTGGCAGCTAACCCAGACTGTGACCTCAGAAAATCTCTGGGGTCACAGCCTGGACAAGGCCTGTCCAACCAGGCCACAGCAGGCTGCACATCTGTTCCCACATGGCCTCATGTTCAGTGTGGTGTCAAAAATTGGTATGTATAAAAAAATTGCTATGGATAGGAATTTTCAACACCCTTGGCTGTTGACCCCTCACCTAGCAGCCGTGGCTGTGTCTCACTGGCTGCCTGTTATGGTGGAGGCTGCCCACCTGGCTGTGTGGCTGGCAGGACGGCTTCCCAGCTGTGAGCACATCAGTTAGGTGACCTGGCCTGACCTGGGCTGTGTTGCCTGTGATTTTCTTCCCCGGGGCAGCCTGGGGAGTGGTCCTGCTGGCGGCATGTGTGTTTATACCCAATGCTAAGGACAACCCAGATACCCTGCTGGTGGGCTGATCCAGGGAAATACCCACAAAGCCAATGTACTTAATTACTAAGCACTTAAATAGCAGAGGAAGGACACAAGCTGCTCATAATATTACTCTGTTTTGCTACTGCTTCTCTACTAATGTATTCACTGTTAATAGCACTTCTAATAAAACTTGTTGTCTAATAACAATGGGATCTCTGCTTGGTTTATTGGGGAAGGTTTGGAAATGGCACACTTAAAGGGAGTATGGTGTATGCAGAATGCAAGGTGCAAATCATGCAAGTGTAAATGGATATGGCAGCCTTAGAAAAACAGAAATGAAGCTAACATTTCCCCTAGCTCATAGCACAAGATCAGTGAGTGCAGAGTTCTATGATGCATTGCACAAGTGTGCTGCATCGGAGGACTAGGGATGGGTGAACAGATCGCGGTTTGGGTTCGGCCATTTGGTTTGGTCCAGTTCGGTTCACCCGTTCAGTTTGGCCGTTCGGTTCGGTCGCCACGTTCTGGTTCGGTCATGTTTGGTTCGGTTTGGGTGTTCGGAAAAAGGCTCTCTGTGTGAGGAATGATGGCCCCAGACCCATGATGGTGGATCCTGGGGCTAGAGTGGCAGCTTCTAGATACATATTGGCCACAGCCCTCCCTGCCTGTAACTTGGCCCCAGAACCCTGTCAGCGGGTCGTGGGGCTGGAGTGGCTGTTTCTTGATGCACTGGAATGACACGCCTGTGTGCGAGGAATGATGGCCCCAGATCCATGATGGTGGGTCCTGGGGCTAGTGGCAGCTTCTAGATACATATTGGCCACAGCCCTCCCTGCC
>QEPC01014195.1:2874916-2890912 GCA_003113815.1 Sphenodon punctatus
TGCAGTGGAATGACACGCTTCTGTGCAAGGAATGATGGCCCCAGACGCCATGACAGTGGGTCCTGGGGCTAGAGAGGCAGCTTCTAGATACATATTGGCCACAGCCCTCCCTGCCTGTAACTTGGCCCCAGAACCCTGAAGGTGGGTCCTGGGGCTGGAGTGGTTGTTTCTTGATGCGGTGGAATGACATACCTCAGTGCGAGGAATGATGTCCCCAGACCCATGACGGTGGGTCCTGGGGCTAGTGGCAGCTTCTAGATACATATTGGCCACAGCCCTCCCTGCCAGTAACGTAGGCCCCAGAACCCTGTCGGTGGGTCCTGGGGCTGGAGTGGCTGTTTTTTTTTAATATATATATCAAATCAAATCAAATCAAAACAGTTTATTGCGTGACCGGAGGCCATTGCCAACAATACATGAATAACAGAACAACACAAAATTTTATAACTGTAAACTAAAATAAAATCCAACTGTCTTAAAATCCTACACAGTTGTAGTCCCCCTGATATTAGTTATTCGGAGCGACCACATGTTAAAATAAACTAATTAACTCCCCGGAAGGCCTTCTCAAGGGAGTAAAACAGCTCCAATACATTTGGTCATCACCTAATGTTTTTGAAGAAAGGAAACGCTTCCTAATCTCCATAGCTGCTACCAAGAACTTCTGGACCTGTCTGGATGTCTCAGAAGAGGCATCGGCAAGTGCTAACTGAGTCATATGTGCCACTGGGGTGTCTGCTGCCCTTAGAATAAGAGCATTCAGAAATTTGCCACGGATGGTGTCATGCAGATGGCACTCAAACAAAACATGCTGCGCGGTCTCTGCTGTTAGTGCATCATAGGGGCATAAACGGTCCCCAGAAGGACTGCCATCAAAACTTCCCGCAAGTATGTTAGTGGGCAGGGCATTAACTCTGGCACAAAGAAACAGATGTTTCTCTCTAAACGTGGCCCTTTTGCCAAGGTAATGCACCATTTGTCCCATCGGCGGAGCCCACAGCCTGTACTCTCGAAGATGGTGGGAATCAGCCACTCACGCCATTTCCTCCTGTCTACCTATGTCTCTGGCCCTTGAAATTATCTCGCGCTTGGCAGAGGCACAGCTTTGCCTCTGTAAGCGTTCCAGTGAAAGGCCACTACGAGTCAAATGTTTAGCAATGGCAGCTTGCCATAGGCTCTTAAAGGTATCCAGTAGGACCGACTGGGTCAAATTGTTACTAGGAGCCTTACTTATTTTGAGCCAAAAAAGCTCCGCCTGTTCCCAGGCCACAGCCGCCCAGGCTCGGGTACCAACTTGTAGCCTCATGGCCACAGCTGGAGTCCCGTTCGGTATCTTTATGAGAGCACTGAGAAAACACGTTTGGAGGAAGTCCAAGTTGGCATCCAATAAAGGTGCCCAAAGCTCTGCCCCATACAGGAGGGAAACTTTCACTTTGGTCTCATAGACCTTAATTGCAATGTCCAGATTCCTCCTCCCTGTCCCTGCAAACAGCCTAAGGATTGCTAACATCTGGCTCCTGGCTGCCACCTCTACCCTCCTAAGGTACTCCTTCCACTGCCCATTTGTGGCAAAATGCAGCCCCAAATATTTATAAATCTTACTCTGTACCAGGCATGCACTGCCTATGGGCCACCTATGGACCCGACGCTCCCTTGCAAAAACCAACACGTTAGATTTGGAATAGTTGATCGTAAGACTGTCACTACGACAGTAATCTGCAAACATCCCCAGCTGCCTAAGCAGCCCGACCCTAGTCTGGAAGAGAATCACTAGGTCATCAGCATAGAGTAAACCCCCAACGGAACTGGTTACCAACTTTGGGGTGAAGAAACTCTTCTGCCTCATCAGTGGAATAAGAGTATTTATAAATAAATGAAACAGGGCTGGTGTGAGCACACAGCCCTGTTTCACCCCTTTAATGACCGTAACATCAGGAGTGAGCTGGCCACCTCAGTCCACTCTGACCTGAACAGTGGTGTCAGTGTACAAAACCTTAATGAGCCAGAGTAGCCTGTTGTCTATCCCAAATTAAATGAGCTTACTCCACAAACGGGGCCTGTCCACGGAGTCAAACACCTCCCTCAGGTCTAGGAAGGCGGCATATAACCTCCCATTGATACTCCTGTACTTTTCAATTATGTGGTGCAGCACTAGGCAGTGGCCCAGCTTTGACCTTCCCTTGTGGAACCCCGCCTGCTCAGGGTGCAGAATATGCATAATATCTATCCAGTCTACAAGCCTGGCCAAAAGATACTTGGCATAAATTTTACTGATGACACTAATCAGACTAATTTGTCTGATGTAACTCCCTTTTTGTATATGGGTGCAACTATGGCCTGGGTCCAGCCCTGCGGGCGGATTCCCATATTATTGATGCTAGTGAATAGTTGCACCAGGATCGGAAGCCACCAGTCTGAGTTCAGTTTGATGGCTTCCACCTGGATTAAATCTGGTCCAGGCGCTTTCCCATTTGAGAAAGTCTCCAGGATCTGGCCCAGCTCCTGAATGGAGACCGGGGCCATTCTGGGGTGCTTTGATCTAGAGGTCCCCAACTCCCCCCACCTACATCTGCTTGTGTCCTTCCTATAGAGTCCGTCCAGGCTGAAGGTGTTATAGAGGTAAGACACCCGGGTCTCGATCCCACCATTGCTCCGTTGACTATACGCCAAAAGGCCTTAGTATCCTTAGCACTACTTGCGTTCAGGAGATCCTGCCATCGGGCATCCGCACAAGAGTGTTTCTTTTGGCGGACGAGAGTCTTGTATTCCCTCCTCAGGTGGAAATACTGCTCAGGAAGACAAGAAAAATCTCCCGCCCGATAACCTCTGTAAATTCCATCCACACTACTTCTAGTCTGCCGGCATTCCAGGTCATACCACCTCTGAGTTATGTCGACCTGGGGCTAGAGTGGCAGCTTCTAGATACATATTGGCCATAGCCCTCCCTGACTGTAACTTGGCCCCAGAACCCTGACAGCGGATCCTGGGACTGGAGTGGCTGTTTCTTGGTGCAGTGTAATGACATCGCCTCTGTGCGAGGAATGATGACCCCAGACCCATGACAGTGGGTCCTGGGGCTAGAGTGGCAGCTTCTAGATATTGGCCAGCCACAGACCTCCCTGCCAGTAATGTAGGCCCCAGAACCCTGTCGGTGGGTCCTGGGGCTGGAGTGGCTGTTTCTTTTTATATATCTATCTATCTCTACACTAAATCTGACTGCTATTAAATATTCTAAAACCTATTGAACTAAATGGAATATCCTAATAATTAACTACAAAGGCCTTGTCCTACAAACACACTGTATCTCTATCTATTTCTATAACTAAGCTAACTACTATGTATATCTATCTAGTAACTATCTATCTAATAACTATCTATCTATATATACAATATTACACAGGGGGAAACACAAAGAACACAGGGAGGGGTACAAAACTGAAATGAAAATCAATCTAATAATAATCCTACTCTAAATAAATCCAAAACTTAAAACAGGGGAAGGGAATCAGGGATGGAATAAGAGGGAGAGGGAAAGGATTCAATGGAGGGGGGAGGGAGGAAGGAAGATTGAACACAGGGAACACAGGGAGGGGTAAAAACAAAAAATAACACCTACATATATCTAATATAATCTAAATAAATGATAATATGGAGGTAAATGGGTTGAATGGGTGAAATAGAAGGAGGATGGCAATAGATTAGGAATAGGAAGGAGCAAAAACTGCTGGGAGAGAGGGAGCCTTCTGAAATGCCTGCTGTTCAGGATCAGTGCTAGCTAGAAGGTGTTGGGAAGGGGGGAGGCAATTAGTTTTGTTTCTTGCTGCTCCCGCCTCACCGCAAGCCCCATTTGGCTCTGTGCAGCCTAGCCCGTGGCCAATCGCAGACTGCAAAGCCAGTGGTCTGAGGTGAAAAGGGATGGTGATTGGACAGGCTGGCTGCTACTCCAAGCCTCTCCACCCCTGGTGCCTGGAAGTCTGTTCCTCAGCTGACTCCCCCCCCCCGTCATGTTTTGCCTTCCAGTGACACGTTTTTGCCACCCGAATTCACCCAAACGCGATCTGAACTGACTGAACTGTTCGGTCATTTCGACGTTCAGATCTAGTTCGGTTTGGCCAATTCGTGTTCAGATTCGGGTTTGGGTTCAGTCGTCTGAACAGGTCGAGTTTGGGTCGAAATCTGAACTTCCGAACCACGTTCGCTCATCCCTACTGAGGACCAGCTTGTGTGAGGGGACTCTTGGGTAGCATGCTAACATGCAGAATGAATAACATTGGGGATGGGGGGGCAGTCCGAGTGCATTCCATTGCGGGGGCAGTGTGAGGATGCCGTGGGGGTGCAGGTGCAGATGGGTGCACACCCATCCCCATACATGGAGCAACTGGCATGGGTGGGGATGCGTGGGTCATGGAAGTGCACACCCATGCACCTCCACATTTACACAAGATGCTCCTCCATGTGGCAAATGGGTGTCCATGCGTGGAAGCATCTCGTGTAAAAAGGGCGATTGGTAGAATTGGCTACGAGTGCGCAATCATGATGGCATCATCTATTTCAATACACAATGGATTTGTACATGCTTATCATTATGTTTGCTAGCACCATATATGTGGGTAGAATGAACATCGCATTAGGGTTTGATTTACACAATTGGTTCTCAACCAGGTTCAAGCCATGCCCTAGAAACTGAGGTACAAGCCAGAATATTACAAGGGCTTGTAAGTTCCCCTAAGCCTTAGGGGAAGGGCGGAGTATAAATTTGAATAAATGAATCAATAAACGTGTTCGCTAAAACATGGTCCTTCATGGCTAGTCTTGGCTAGATATTGAGCCATTTAATAATAGTTAATTTAATACCTATTTCCTTTGTCCTTTATCTGTGTTGAGTGCAGTTTCAGCAAGCGGGCAGGCTATGGGGTATACAAAGATGCATCGGTCTGCTGAGAGCAAATTTAATTTAATCTATTTATTTATTTATTAGATTTCTTGGGTGACCCCTCCTGCCACAGCAGCTCGGGACGGCTCACAACAAACAAAACCATAAAATATAAGAAGTTAAATACAACAATAAAAAATAAAATGCCAGTAACAATAAAATATAAAAAACAATACAAATCATATCCCATGACAAAGCTAACCCAACTCCCAGCCTCCACCCCCCGCCCATCTCCAATCCCCCACCCATCTCCCTCACCAAAGGTCCAGTGGAACAGTCTGGTCTTACACTTTCTACGGAATGAGGGGAGGTCTAAGGACCTGTACATTTTTGAGCAGAGGCTGCACTACTCCTTCTTTGAGGCAGCCTGGCACTCTGCCCTCCCTAAGGGAGGCATTGACTATTCCCGCCAGTAATGGCCCCAACGTCTCCCAGCTGGCCTTAACCAGCCAGGACAGGCACAGGTCTAGTTCACAACAGGTGGCTCTAACCGCCCTAAGGCCATCCTCCGCCTCAATGGGCAACACCTACTGAAACTGATCCCATAAAACAAGATAAGGTGGGGCTTAGACTGCCTCTGGCTCGCTTACTGTCAAAAGCACGGTGTCAAATCCATGATGAATTTGAGTGATTATATCTGCAAAAAAGTCTTCAAACAGGTCACAGTGAGCATTAGATGATTCTGGGTTCAGGCAGAAGGAGGCCGGACTGACCAGCCCCCTCACCACCCAGAAAAGCTCAGCTGGACGTGACTTTGCAGACACAATGGGGGTAACAAAGAAAGTCTTGTTGAAACTTAGGTGTGCCTAAGCTTGAAGAAGGTTGGCAACCTCTGATTTACATCATTATATTTTCCACACCTAAACCAAATAGCATTGGTCCAATTTTTCCTCCCCTAAAGTCAGCGGCAAAGTTCCCATTATCTTTAATGGTGCTAGGATTTCAGCTGATATGTTTAAGTAACACAAACTAAGATTCATTAAAACTCCAGTTCTGCTCCATCTCAAGTGAAAGCACATTTGTGTTATGGTTTAGACTATGTCTGCCTGTTCATCCCCTCTCCACTCAGGCTGCAACTCTATTTGAAGAATCAGGGCAAAGATTATCTCATTTGGTATATCCATAGAGTGTACACACCTGTGATTAACAGATGGCCACTGGCTATCATGGCTGTTTTAAGTACACATAACAATCTGGCAGTAGAAAACCAAAATGGGTTTCACATCTAACTCTCAGATAGTTCATTACGTCTATGAACTATGATCACACAAATGTTGTTCTTGTTACAGCCAAGCACATTCCTACTTTAGATATGAAATAAACCTTACAGGAGGTTTCCTCAAGCAGTTTTTTTTTTTTTTTTTTAAAGGAAACAATTTCTATTTTTAGGATGCCATGTTGATAGGCAATATGGAAGTGCAGCATCATAGTTTATTAACATACCTGGTATAAGCTATGTGTCCCTACCACTACAGCTGTGATTTGGGGGCTTCTGAAGAACCCATCATCACTGTGGAAGAAGAGCTCGAATCCAAACGAGGTGAGTCACTGTGAGGCTACTGTTCTCTCTGATTAGCCTGGATGATAAAAGGAATCAAGTGAGAGGATGCTGGAAGAATGACGAGATCTTTACGACTGCTAAGACACGTCTGTAAATTGTCTACTCTGGCAACGACAAAGAGAATGGCAACTGAATCTTTCAAATTGTATTGCATATTAATGACTCAACTGCCTGTTAAGACTTGAAAGAATGATGTGGCAGGCCCCCTAACAGACGTAGGTGACTGGGCAACCTTGAAACTGGTGTAGGCATAGGTGAAGTAATGTATGTTTGAATTAGACCTGCATATTGAGTGGTTTCAAATTAATCATTACCACTCTGGATAAAGATCAAAGCATCTGTTGTGGCTAGCACCGTGAAAACATCTGCTCAAAGAACAGCAGCGGCCAAAAAAGCAAAAATGGCATGTGTCTTTGTTTAGCTATGGATGAAGGATTATACAAGTAATATAATAATGTAATATTTATAACATATGACGGTTTTTATATTGTATATTATAATATATAAATTAATGACTGTATCTTCATTGCAAAAACTGGCCAAAGTTTTAAAAATGAAGGGTCAGATATGGTTGTACACGCACTAGCCTTTGGTGTAAAGGAAACACAAGCTGGCATAGCAATTCTTATGGCTGTGAACAGTACGACGCACTTTCAGTAACTCTGTGCACATGTCATGATGGCGATGGAGACAAAGGGTAAAAACAGAAGTGATGCTGGGCAGCCACATCTCGGACTGACACCGGACCAGGGCGCAAAACAAATGTGCTCCCATCTGGGTTGAGAACCGCACAGCCCGAGGGCAGGGAGAATGCGGAATGTGCGGCTGGCCCTCCCCGCCCCCACGCCATGATGGGCGGCCATGACGGACAGTGACAGCAAGTGATGGCAGCCCTGGCCGGGGCCAGCAGAATGGCCTGGGAACAAACATGCAACCCCGGATTGGACTTTGGCCCAATCGGGCAGACCCTAGCCCAGGCTGTGACCTCGTAGGTTTTCTGAGCTCAGAGCCTGGGCCTGCCGCTAACACAACCTTGGATACCCTGGGTCACACACATCCATGCCCAAGTGTGTGACAGTGGAACAAACCGGTCTGTTGTCGCGTTTGTTTTTACCCAAAGTAGTTCGATGATATATTTTATTTAGTCCCACTTCTATTGTCAGCATTATACTTTAAGGAGATGGAGATTTTCAAAAGTGTCTAAGGGATTTAGGAGTGCACTGCAGGCATCACTGACAGTGAATGGGAGCTGTACTTCCAAATCTATTAGCATTTCTGAGAACTCCCCCACTTTGGTTAATTTTCAGCCACATCCATCACAGAGCACAAGGTGCTGATGTCTTGAGCCACAGACACTGATATGTAAATATGAAAGAACAGCATATGCCCCTGAAAGATGAGGCATGTGCTGAAGTCAAACACAGAAAACACTAACACAAAATGCAAATAGGAGCTTAGTCCCCCAAGGTTCTGTCCTATCACCCAGGTTGTTTAGTGTATACATGCAACCCTGCAAAGATGTTATGGCTAAGCATGGGGTTGAGTACCATCCATACCCTAATGATACAGAACTCTATATCTCTTGCCCCATCAGCCCTGACAGCTCTGCCTCTGTCCTGGAGGAATGTCCGAATGGCATAGTCAGCTGGATGCATCAAAGCTACCTCATGCTGAACCTGAGGAAGACTGAGGTGATGCTGGTGGGGAGGAGCACCCGATATGAGAATACCCTCTCCTCCTCAGGGCGCTGCATGTTGCTGGGGTCAAGGTGGGAGGTTGTGGGTCACGTAAGGAACATGGGCATCATTTTCAACCATACTCTGTCCATGAAAACTCAGGTATCAGACATTAATTAATTAATTAATTAATTAATTAATTAATTAAATCCATTCCTGGGCATCTACATCCTGGATTATCGTTATACATGTAGTGATTCAGAATGTTCTGAATGATAATCTTCAACAAATCTTAGGAAACAAAGGGAATTCTCAGGATTGGCGGAAACCTGGGATAGTGTCAATATGCTATAAAGGTAAAAGAGACAGTCCAAGAAATAGCCCAACATCAGTCCCTGTCAAAATAAATGTGTAACTCTATCACCAAATAATTAGAGAGTACAACATCATTAATGCTAATCAAGAGTGGCCGAAAAGGGCCTAGCTATAATAGGGGACAGGCAGTGGCAGTGCAGGTGCACTGGGGCCCACAAGTTGGGTTGTGGGGCCCATGCTCCCATCCCTGGTGCAGCTCTGTACCTTGGTGATTAGAGAGGAGATAGGGCTCTCCTTCCATCTTATGCACCAGGGCCTTTTTGGACCTATCTATGCCTTTTTATGCGATGTTCTGTTCTACATCCAGACTGGAGGAAATACTTCATCCTCTGGAAGTCCCAACCCCATATGACCAGCCATGCCAAACCCTGACAGGTCACTCTCTTTCTCTCTTTCCTCCTCACACATCAGATCTCTCCATGTGCTAACTCTCCCTTCCATCTGTCAATGGCAGTTGTGGGGAACCTGCTTTCCAGTGGCTGCAGACCTGGCAGTTGTGGGGGACTGCTGTAGCTCCAGGGCTACAGGGACTCCCCAACAACAGGGGACGTGGCAGTGGCAGGGGACTGAGCAATTGCTCAGTGGAGTACTGCAAGCAAGTGGAGGGTGGAGGGGCTAGGAGGAACACTATGGTCATGAGATGGAGGTTTCACGGGCTACAGGGGAGAGGCTTTACCAAGCATTCTCAATACCAACAGTGCCCACGATTGAACACACAGTCTGACTCGGCCATTGCTAATCAACATTGTTCCATGGAGAAAGTTTCATGTCAAACAAACCTTCTTTCTTTTATTGGGTTGAGAAAGGCAATTGTGTTGACACTTGGATTTCTCCAAGGCATTTGACGTGTGACATTCAACTATGTGTGACATTTTAAATAACTTACATTATATGGAATTTACAGGGCTTATATCATAATGAATATAAATTGGCCCATTGACTAAGCTCAAAGATGTAGACATTGACAAATGGGGCCATTTCTAGCAGTGTTTCTAGCTGGTTCTAGAAGTATTTTATTTATTTATTTATTTTTATTTACTTGGATTTCTTAGCTGCCCCCTCCTGCCACAGCAGCTCGAGGTGGCTTACAATATGATAAAATGCAATAAAAACACACACAATAAGAATACAAAATAAAAATATAATTTAAAACCACAAAACATAGGCAGAGCCACAACACCCCCCCGCCAAAATCCCTCTTGCCAAATGCCTGGTGGAACAGCCAGGTCTTACACTGTTTTCAGAAAAACGGGAGATCCGGAGCCAGATGGACCTCCGTCAGAAGTTCCACAGTCGCGTTGCAGCCACCGAAAACGCCCCCCTCATCGTCACCACCAGGGAAACCCAGGGGACTCCAAGGGAGGCATCCCCTGCTGACCACAGGGGCCGGTCCAGGACCCAGGGAGTGAGGCGGTCTAGCAGGTGTGTGGGGCCCAGGCTGTTAAGGGCTTTATGATACACTATAGGCAGCCAGTGCAGACAATGAAGCACTGGTGTAATGTGCTCTCAGCAGCCCGTTCCTGTCAGGAGATGGGCTGCCACATTCTGCACCAGCTGCAGTCTCTGGACCATCACCAAAGGTAGACCTACATAGAGCATGTTGAAATAGCCCAGTCTTGAGGTGATGAAGGCATGGATGATGGTGGCCAGGTCAGTGTCAGAAACATATGTCTGAAGCTGTAGCACCAGATGTAACTGGTGAAATGCTCCTCTTACACAGCCTCCACCTGGACATCCAGGCAGAGCCATGAATCAAGGAGCACCCACAGACTACCAACCTGAGGAAACAACGGAGGACAGACCCCATCAATGACAGGTGCCACCACTCCTTCGGCCCTGCCCACCAACATCACCTCAGTCTTGTCAGGATTTAGCTCCAGACAATTTGCCCTCATCCAGTCCCCTACAGCTGTCAGACTGTAAGCACCAAGACTGCTGGGTCTGGGTCAGTTGAAAAAGACAGGTAAAGTTGGGTGTCATCAGCATATTGATGGCACTGCAAACCAAAGCCTCTAATGACCTCGCCGAATGGCTGCACATATATGTTGAACAGGAGAGGGGACAAAATAGAACCTTGCGGGACTCCACACATGAGGTCCTGGGGAGAAGATGAACAATCACCCAGCACCACACACTGAGTTTTCCCGGTCAGGAAAGAGCGGAACCATTCAAGAACAGTTCCGCCCACCCCGGCTCGGCCCTGAAAGCGAGTCACCAACACCTCATGATCAATGGTATCAAATGCAGCTGAAAGTTCTAACAGGATCAACAGGGTTGAACAACCCATGTCCAACTCACGGCGAACGTCATTTGACCAAGGCCACAAGCACAGTCTCAGTGCCAAAGCCCAGATGAAGGCCGGACTGTGAGGGATCCAGAAAACTGACATCGTCTATATGCCCCTGAAGCTGCTGAGTCATGACTCCTTCCACAACCTTCCCTAAAAAGGGAAGGATAGAGACAGGCTGATAGCAGGCCAAGGAGTCAACATCCAATGATTTTGTTTTAAGCAGAGGTCATATCACCACCTCCTTGAGGCAGTCCGGCATCCTGCCCTCCCTAAGGGAAGCTTTGACCACCCCAGTCACCCATGGCCCCAACGTCTCCCGACTGGCCTTAACCAACCAGGACAGGCATGGATCTAATTCACAAAACATGGCCCTGATCGTTCCCAAGACATCCGCCGCATCAGCGGGTGATATCCACTGGAAATGATCCCCCAAAATAGGACAAGGCAGGGCCTCCATTACCTCTGATTCTCCCATTGCCACAAATGCGTCATTGAAGTTATAGTGAATTCGGGGGATTTTATCCACAAAAAAGTCAAGAAAAGTGTCACAATGAGCACTGGAGAATTCCAGTTCCAGGAGGAGAGAGGCTGGACTGACCAGCCCCCTCATCACCCTGAAAAGCTAAGCTGGACCTGACTTTGCGGACGCTATGAGTGCAGCAAAAAACTTTTCTTTGCTGCCAGCAGAGTCACAGCATAGGTACATAAACTGAATCTATGTTGCAATCGGTTGGCTTCAGCACAAGAACGACACCACAATAGCTCTAACTGCTGCCCTTCTCGTTTCATCTGTTGCAGATCCTCCATAAACCAGGGAGACTTGCAGTGTCAGCTGTCAGGGAGTGGATGCTTAGGAGCTGTTTGGTCGATGGATTCAGCTAGCAAGGTGTTCCAAAAAGACATGAGGTCGTCGAGTGAATGGTCATTTAGATTGGAGGATAACTCCCCTAGAGCATTCTGGAACCCCTCAGGTTCCATAAGTCTCCAGAGGTGAACCAACCAAACTGGTCCTGCACCTTTCCGGGGGCAGATGTGCACCAGGAGACAGGCCTGAAGGAGGTAATGATCCATCCATGACAAGGGCACAGCTGACACCTCCCCCATCAATGGAACCCCTCCCCGCCCCAAGGTCAGTGCAAAAAATCAGGTCTAGGGTATGTCCTCCATCATGAGTCAGGCCAACAACCAACTGAGATAGTCCCATGGTTGCCATGGCAGCCATGAACTTATGCTCCGCTCCCCCAAGGCTGGCATCGGCGTGAATGTTGAAGTCCCCCAGAACAATTGCTCTTGTTCTGCAAGACCGCCTCCGATACCAGCGCCGCTAGAGCATGCAGGGATGCTGCTGTACAGGTAGGTGCGTGGTATACAAGTACAGCCAAATCAACCACCAGATGGAGGCCCTCAATACTTGGAATAGTTTGCACAGGATACCTCCTCACAGTTCATGTGTCCTTAAAAACTCCAGCTATACCACTCCCCTGCCCCTCCAGCCGAGGCTCGCGCTGCACGGAGTATCTGACTGGAACATGGTCAGCCAAGATAGGCCCTGACTCAGTGTCCAGCCAGGTCCCCGTAATACACACAAGACTGGCTGCCTAGTCCAGGATTAATTCCAAGACTGTTCTTGACTTATTTACAACCAATCTTGCATTAAACAGCATTAAACTAGGGTCAGGGGCCCTCTGACCAACAACCACCTCACTACCTGCCTGGGGGCTAGTGAGAGGGACAGACACCAAACATCTGTCCCTTCTCACAGTTTTAAGTAGCCTCCCAGACGGCTCATAATTCCCCTGACCCAGAATGACACTGATGGCTGTGCCCCCCCCGGTCCACCCTCTAGACACCCCACCCCCCTGGAGGCTGCTCCACCCGGTAGGTAAGAGAGAACCCCACCCCACACACCTCCCCTCTCACAGGGGGGCAATCAACACCCTCCCAAGGCAAAGTTAGACCTGCCCCCCCCCCCAAAGGCAAGGTATTTGATCATTTATTCTTGGTCCAGCATTATTCAGCACTTTTATCAAAGATTTTGACAATGTAAAAACCTTGATGATGAAATTTGTTGATTGACACACAGATATTTGGGTGCTACAAATGAAGACAACATCATCATGTGCAACCACCATGCTGTTTTAGAGGGATCTGGATTGTTTGATAAAATGGTTATAATGAAATATTACAGTTTAATGTGGAGTCATATATTTGGGAGCAAATAATACAGGTTATGCCTCTAGGATAAGAGACTCTGGGTGAAAACAGATGCATGGGCCGTGAGGAAGCCATGGGTGGGGTGGGAAACTGTGGCTGCCCCTCTCTGGGCTGTGGAGGGGCACTGACCAAATGTGCCCGTGGCTGGAGAGCCGTCCCACCACCTGCATGTCCTGGGTGGGGGTGCAACAGACATGCACCCCCACCCTGTTCTCAGAGCCTTGCCCCACCCTGCCATGATGGGCAGCCATGACGCCTGGCCATGGCAGGGCTGAACGGACATGTTGGGGTGCTGTGGCCCACATGGGAAGACTTCAGCCTGGGTTCATCTGGGGGACACATTCTGGGCCAGCTGCCTACCCGCTCCAGGTCAGTCCCAGGCCAGCAGCAGGGAAGTGGACATGCACTGAGTCCTGGGCCACGGCGAGCCACAGCGGGCCACGGCGGGCCACGGCGGGCCACGGTGGGCCACTGCAGGCCAGCGTCACATTTGTTTTCACCTTCTTTTGGGGAAAACAGTGACTAAGTACATGCCATTGTAGAGAATGGCCTCCATATGATCTCTCAGTGCAGTGCTGATCTCTCCATGCAATGCAAACCTTGGGAGAATATTAAAGAGGATGTTAAACAGAAGTAGGGTAGTGATTTTACCTCTGCAGACAGCATTAGTGAGAGAGAAGCCGAAATCTGTTCACACACTTCAAGAAAGATGAAGAAATAATATTGAAGAGAGTTCAAAGAAGGGCCACAAAGCCGTGTGAAGTGGTTGCCTTATTATCTCTTGGAGTCTTTAAGTCAAGAATGTATATCTTTCTAAAAGATCTGCTGTAATCCAAACAAGGTAAAGCCTCTGACCTGAGCATGCAAGAGGTCAGATCACGTGATCACTCCCTTCTGGCCATAAAGACCATGAAACTATGAAGTGCAGAAAGAAACTGGTAACCATAACACTTTTATAGTGTAGGAGAAATGTTTATATGGGGATACAACTTCTCTTGTTTGATATAAACGTATTAAAAATATACGTTATTTTGTGATTAATAATATCTTGTGGTTTTCACCAAGTCTAAAATCACAAGATTTATGATCAAATAACCAGAATTTCAACTTTCAGTTAAAAAAGTATGTCTGCATTTGTCAAAGTGCACCACTATCATGAGGCCCATTCCCTTCCATTGAGCTTGTGTCACTGGAGCGGTGGAACAAGGTTTCCTTGTAACTCTCCTAACTGTGGACAAGAGTTTGGAAACACAACTCGAATGCACCCAAAATGGTTCAATTCCAGTTCAGGAAGCCTGGAGACAGAAAAGCACATTGAGGACGGGGTTGCCCAGATAAGTAGACAAAATAATTCAAACTTTATTGTATTTTTAAAAAATGCATCAACTTTCCTAAAATCTCATGACCGTGGGGGACTGATTTATGATTTTTGAACATTTGGGGTTGACAGCCCTGAAACTGTAATGTGGCATCATGAGCTAAGCTTTCTAAAAGATCTGCTGTTATCCAAACAAGATAAATCCCATGTCCGGAGCATGCAAGTGATCATGTGATCACTCCCTTCTGGCCATAGAGACTATGAAACCATGAATTGCAGAAAGTAACCGGTAACCTTGCTATTGCTTCTAACCCTCTCCCTCACCTATTTCCTTTCCTACTATCCCCTCCTGCCTCTCTTCTCTTCCCCTTCCTCCTTCACTTCCCTTGATGAGGTCACCTCCCTCCTCTCTTCACCTAACGCCTTCACCTGCCCCGGTGACCCTCTCCCCTCTCCCGTCCTGGCAGTGATTGCCCTCACCATTGCACCTTCTCTGCTGCACATCACCAATCTCTCCCTCTCTACTGGGTCATTTCCATTAGCTTTCAAACACGCCACTGCCTCCCCTATCCTTAAGAAGGCCACTCTTGACCCCTCTGACCCTTCCAGTTATCACCCCATTTTGCTCCTACCCTTCGCTTCCAAGCTCCTCTAGCGGGTGGTCTACATTCGCTGTCTTGATTTCTTCTCTTCTAATGGAGGTCCCGATTGGGACCTTTTTGAACAGGTTATATCCTTCAATTGCAATCATGGAAGTCATCCCACCAACTCCCAGTAATACTTTTAAAATCATATTTACCTTTCTGTAGTATGAGTTCAAGTTCATCTTGCTGGTTTCCCATACTCTGTGCGCTAGTGTACAAACATCAAAGACCATAAGACTTACACCCCAATGACTCCCCTATTATTTTTTTCCTGGGGCTTACTAGCCCCCCCTCCCCAAAGCTCTTCCAGAATGTATCACACAAGTCCCTGTCTTTTGTACGTACCTTTGTACTTAACTTTGGGCTTCCATCTCCATCCCCCGCAGGATCTAGTTTAAAGTCCTGCCCTCTTGAGCAGGTTTGCTAGGCTCCTGCCAAACACATACTTCCCAATCAGTCAGAGCCCCCTTTACCATCAGGTGGAGTGTGTGTACTGCACACTGGATATTCATAAAGTCACCTGCCCTCATAGCCAATGTATATGTGCCCCATTGTCAGTCACAACCCCCCCCCCAGGTCATGGGTGCCTGACATATCCATCCCTCTAGCACAGAATGTTGCTGGAGGTGTGCCTATGGTCCATGACCTGGGCATGCAGCAGTGCCTACTTGTGTCCTGTCCTCTCATTGTGACCCGCCATCATTGCGTCTTCGCTCACTTGCCACCAGGGAGCTGTGAGGGAGAGAGATGTATGCTGTGCACTCCTGCTGTTCCATGTGAAGTACACACTGCACACCTCTGCCCTTGCCAGCTGCTCCAGGGGTGGCTGGTGGGTTTTGAGTTTGGAGGGGCAGTAAGGCCATCTGGCCTGCTGGTGGGGGTGCGGTGTGGGGTGGGAAAACAGCCTGGGGGGGTGCAGTGCGGGGTGGGAAAACAGCCTGGGGGGGTGCGGTGTGGGGTGGGAAAACAGCCTGGGGGGGTGCAG
>QEPC01014195.1:2906415-2922175 GCA_003113815.1 Sphenodon punctatus
GGGGGGGGCCAGGGCACGCCCGGGTGACCGGGAGGGAGGGGGGGCAGGGGAGCCCCGTGAGGGGGCCCCACCGGCACTCAACCCAACACTCCCCACCGACTGTCCCCACAGACACAGAAAATGGCCCGGGTGGACGAGCCCCCAGAGGACACCGGCCCTGCTCGACTGGAGGCGGAGCCAGCAGAGGAGGATGAGGATGAGGAGGATGACCCGCCATGGGGACGCCGGAGGAAGGCGTACCACCGAGGGGACCAGTGGGGCCTCCAGGAGACCAGGGACTTCATCCGCATATGGGGGACCCTGGAGAACCAGCTGGAGCTCGCCCTCAACCAGCGTAATGAGCATGTCTACCAAGACATTGTGCGGGACATGGAGACAGCGGGGCATCAGCGCACAGTGGCACAGTTCCGCTCAAAGGCCAAGGAACTCAAGAGGGGGTACAAGGCCATCCGGGACAACAATAGGCGGTCCAGACACGGGGCCCAGACCCCCCCCTTCTATGATGCCCTGGACTGCATCCTCCATACGAAGGGGTCCATAGTTGCCCCATGGCAAGTGGGCAGCGCAGTGGTCCAGGGCAGGGTACGGGCCAAGGTACCCCCTCCCCTCGCCGCCCGCCCGGTAGACATGAGCTCTGGGGCCCCGGACCCCCAGGAAGAGCACCCAGTGGCCTCCAGCACCTGCAGGCCCCCCCCCCGGCAGCATCCCCGAGAGCACCCAACCCCGGGCCGGCCCAGCAGGGTCCGAGGCTGGCACCGGCACCACCCTCAGCCAGTGGTCCCTGGGGGAGCACTCCCACATCGAGGGGCTGGCCTCCGAGGGCTCCGAGATGGATATCGAGGGTAAGCGCCCAACCTGCAGAAGGGTGGGACCATGACCAGGGGGGCAAGGACCAGGGTGTGTGTGTGGAGGGGGCAGGGGCTGCCCCAGCCCACGCCTCAGCCCCCTCCGGCAAGGCAGGAGGGGGCCCATTCCCAGGTCCCCCAAACGCCCACCCCAACACCCACAGCCCCCTCCCTTGCCCGCAGGACATGGAACACCCCGGGAATGGACCCAGGAGACAGAGCCGGCAGCTGCCAAAGAGCCCAGCCAGCAGGTGCAGGAAGCAGGTGAGGCAGTCGGGGTGGGAGGGAGGGCACCCCGTGGTGCAGGGAGGGGGTCCCCAGGTGGGCATAGGGAATGGGAGGGGCCGGAGTCAGGGGGTCGGGAGGGCCTGGGAGAGGTGCCCGGGGGCCTGAGGGGCCCCTGCCCCATCCTGGGCAGGGGACAGGGGCAGGCTCGGACTCACCCTCTCGTTCCCACAGGGCAACCCCCGCAGCCGGCGTCCCCATGGCCTACAGCCCCAGCGCAACGCATGCGGGAGTACCGGGCATGGGTCTGCAGGCAGAGGGAGGAACAGGCCCTCTGGGCCCCCCCGGTTGCCCCTCCTAGTGCCTGGGTGGCCTCTCCGACCCGCCCGTGTCCAGCTACCTGTCCACACCCGCCAGCGCTGCCACCTGCTGGAGGCCCCCCCTCCTCGTGGGTGCATGTGTGACCTGGGGGTAGGACGCCCCTGGACTCCGCCATGGTGCTTTCCCCGGGGTGTGTGTGTGCATGGCGTTGGCCCTGCAGCGCCGCTCCGCCTGTCCTGGCTGCCCTCCATCTGCCCCTGTGTGGCTGTGGGGCCACTGTTCTCCTCCTGGACCTTCTCAGCCAGGCTCGCTGTGCCTTGAGGGCCCCCATCATGCCTTCGTCCCGGGGTCCTGCCCCCCCCTTCCGGAGACTGCCTGTGTTGCTGTGGCGGTGCCTTTGTGGACTGTGGTGTTGTGGGGGTGGGGGTTGCTGCTGCCAGTGTCCTGACCTGCCCCTTTGCGGTGCCCCCCCTCTTCCGTGTCCCCCCCGCTCCCGTTGTTCCTTGTGTTTTTTCCGGGTGCCCGTGTCCCCCTTCCCGACCTTTACCTTGTGTGTGTGTGTGCGTGCACGTGTGTGTGTGTGTGTCCGGGCGTGCGGTGGTGCTGTGTGTTCCGCTGTGGCTCCGCTGTGTGTGTGTGCGTGCCCCCCTCCCTTCCCATTTCCCTTGTGTGGGCATTGCCTTTTGTGCCTTTTGGCTTCATTTGCCCTCAGGCGGCCATGTCTGTGTCCCGCACCTGCCCGGTGTCTTCTGGGAGTTTTGACCGTGGCTGGGGATCGGTGTCACGTCTGTTGCGCTGCCCCGATCCGTGATCTGTTGGCCTGATTCCCGGTCGTGGTTGTTTTGTTCGCCCCCACTGGGGATTCACTGTGGTGAACCACCCACCCGTAACGTCTGAAATCACCCATTTTCATTCGTCCGTATTTCTTAACTGACGTTAACTATCGTTTTCATTCATCTGTATTTCTTCCCATAATGACTAAATATGGGAAATATTTACTTCGCATTACTCCATCCAATTTGTGTACAACATAATAGGTACGTAACTGGACGTACGGGTGGACAACCATTTAAACATTCACTAAATGCGTATCATTTTCATTCATCTGTATTTCTTCACTTTCCTTTCCCTGTCTGCGGACATGAGTCTTTATGCTCTGTGAGCCAGCATAACTCAATTGACGTGCCTCTCAGTGCCCCGTTTTCCATTACTAAACATGGGACTTTTCTTCCAGTGGTAGCTGGAAAAAGTTAAATGCACATAATTATGGGAATAACTAAACATGGGAAATTTACTTTCCATTAGTAAAAATGGGAAATAAATTGTGAGGCAGCATCACAATATGTACGTGACTTTCAGCACTCCTCTTTCGGCTCTTGGGTTGGGACCATAGTTATTTCTTCTTTCTATCGTCAGTTATTTTCTTCCAGCGGTAGCTTGCGGGGGGTGGGGGGTGGCTGGTCTTCTCTGTTGGACGTGACGGGCTGATTCTGGCGGGGAATCTGAAGAGTGATTCTAGGATGGGGCGAATGCTGCCCCGTCTCATCTGAAATCACCCAATGTGCGGTGGGCAAGGTGTGTGTGTATGTAGCTGCGATGCGCGGGGAGCAGTGGGCAGGGCAATAGGATGCAATCTGTCTTTTTCAAGCTGGATTTTCACTCCTGTAGATGATTTTACTTGGCAAGACTTATATTTACATATAAAATATAAATATATATTTACATGTAAATATATATTTACATGATTTTTCATCAATTTGAAAAAGCAAAGAATACTCATTTCGATAAAGTATGTATAGGTTGTGAAAGACTATTTTACACACAGCAAGTTAGAAACATTGATATTGATAAACACACTGATCAAAATGCCCTATTTTCTCAACTAGTTGCCTACCACATTTTAAAGAATGAAGACTTCTGTAACACTAATGCTGTCATTTGCAAATATTGCTGGTCTTTTCTACAGTATTTCTTAATGCCTGCACGATCCATTTTAAATAGTATGGATCCAAAAGAAGTTCCAAATGAACTAAAAGAACTTAATATTTATGAGAAAATTATGATTCAGTTTGTAAAACCATTTCAAACTATTATTAGACTCAATACTACTAGTGGTTCTTTGCCAAACAAACAATTGATTCATGGTGTAAGAGGAAAAGTTGTATACCTTCCATTACCCCTACAGGAAAATTTAGCAAGAATTGCTGAAAATACCAATTTAGATGACAGTCTTATAATATAAAGGCAAATGAATCTGGCAAACATGTAGTAGATATAGAAAAAATAAGAAAAGCTCTTCAATTTTTAAAATTAAATAATCCTCTCTATTCATTAGTTAACACAGACTTTAACATAGCCCTTTCTCATTATTCCACTGATAATCTAGAACAGCCATGTTTGGAGAAAGTGGTTCCACCAACAGACAATATTTATGATCATTATACTATTCACCCACTTTATGGAAATGATCCAATAGCTGATAATATCGATTTATATCAAATGAAAACAATACACGAAGTCCCAATTAGTATATGGGAAAAACAGTAGAAGCAAAGTGCTTTCCAGATCTTTTTCCATCTGGTGATGGAACTTTTCATAATGGCAGAATAAAAAAAATATCAAAGAGTGAATATCACAACTCACGATTACAATCAGAGGACTCAAGGGGTGTTTTCACAAAATCAATGAATTCATCCCCCACTGGGATGACCCGTAACGCCCTAACAGATGTGCCGGGGGATCCCGGTGGGGAATCGGGGAGGGGGTGGGGCCATGTGGCGCAATGTGTGGCCGCACGGCCCCGCCCCCTCCATGCTCCCCGCCGCCCACCCTCTGGGGAGACGGGCAGCTGCCGTGGCCAATGCCGCCGCAGCGCTCACCCGCTATGGCCACGGGCCAGAATCCCTGTGGGGATTCCGGGCTGTGGCCACCATCCAGACGTGACAGTGGGGGTCACCACGGCGGGAATTGCCTTCACCACGCGACCACCTCTGGCCCCGCCGCTTCGGCCGCTGACATGGTGAATGTGATTCCCCGCCGTGGTAACATCTGGGGGGGAACATTAGTTCCCCCAACAGATGTTACATGATCCAAGTCACCACAGGGAATTGACTGTGGTTGACATTGACCACGTAACGTCTGAAAATACCCCATGTTTCAGGGCTGTATTGGTGCCCTATGCAGCCCTGAAACATTCATAAATGACCACCAAGGGTGGTTAAAGGGTGGTTAGCATCATGTCTGATTTCACCTAGTATAATTCCATAAAGATGGTGTGTGTGTGTGTGTGTGTGTGTGTGTGTGTGTGTGTNGCATGGAGGGGGGTGGTAGGGGGGAAGGGCACGGGGGCACATGGGTGTACCGGGGGATGGGGCGGGGATGGGAGAGCACAATAAATGGTATTATCACACCTAACCGTGCCCGAGTGCTTTCTCTCCTACAGGTGCATACCCCTCTGGCCTCATGGATGTCCCGCACCAGGCATGACTCGGTTGTGTGCCCCACCCCAAGGTACCAGCGATGGTCTGACATTAGGGGTACCCTGAGCAGGCCCCCGGGGCTTGGGCCGCTGCCCCTCCCTGTGTGTGTGCATGCAGTCATTGTTATCGCCACAGTCAGGTGTGTATGTGTGGGGCTGTCCGGCCTTGCATGCCAGCAGCTGTGCACTGCCCGCTCCCTTCACATCCCTCCACAGTGGCCCCATTGTTCCTGTCCAGTCGTTATCTGTCCACCCTGGCAGCCCCTATCTGCCTCTGCAGCCCCCCGGCCCCACATCCCATGCTGCCCCGATGGCAGCTGCAGCTCAGACCCTCCAGGAGCTGTACCATGGTGGCTGCATCCCAATCCAAGGTCCCGCTTGGAGGCTCCAGGGGCTCTATCCGTGTCTGGACTACCTGCGAGAGCATGGCCCTGTGCGACCTGTGGCATTCACCCATCGTTGAGTGCAGTCTGCACTCCCTGCCCACCCGGCTGGATGCCTATTGGTGCCTGAGCTTTGGTATGCTGCGCTTCGGCTATGTTGTGACCGCTGGTGACTGCCGCGTGCACTGCAAGGAGCTGGGGCTCACCCCCTTCATTGAGGGGCACTTACCGTACATGCTGGGGGGCCTAATGGCATGGAGCCCTGCTGAGATGGCCTCCGCTCAGTGTGTGTGCCTTCCCAGAACACGTGACCTGCCTGTGTGAGGGTGGCCCTGCCGTGGCTGTGTCCTACTTCATCAGCATGAAGGACACCTGTGGGTATCTGTGCTCCTGTGGGGCTGCCTACTACCATCTGTTGGAGCTTTTCCACCTGCCCTGGCCCCCTGCGGCCGATTATGGCTTGCCCTCCCCCTCCGGGCTGGAGCTGGTGGCCCTGTCAGAGGTGTGCAGCCGCTCTGATGTGCATCTTGGGATGAGCTGTGCGGATCCCTTCGAGTCCTTCTACCTGATCTTCTTCCACATGGCCGGCCGTAGCTTCTGCCGGGGACTGTGGCAGTGGCCCCGCTATGTGCACCTGCTGTCGGTACCACCCCCTCCACCCAATGGGATCCCCTGCAGCTGGGTGTAGGGCGCTCCGGGCCCATCTGTCATCCAGCTGCCTCCTCATCACCTCCATTCCATCGGTGGTTTGGGTGCTCACACCACCTCCTGCTGCCTCTTCCGGACTGCTGGACCCCCAGGGACCTGCTGCCGCCACCCTGGACCCGTCCGTGTGACCTTCATGGTGGGCCGTTGTGGTGATTCCATGCCTCCCAGACTGGGCTCCATGCCCCCCTTGCTGCTTCCCCTTCTCCCGCGCCCTGGCCCCACGCGCTTCCGCTCTGTATGGCTCTGTGCCAGGCCGGTGCCGCTTGTATCCTCAATAAACACCTGTTGCACTTCACTGTGCCTTGTGTTGCCTCCTGTCTCCTTGGGCTGCTGGGTCCCCCTTCCCCTTGTCCGCTGGGGTCCTGCCCCCTCCCCCTCCTGGTGGGCTGGCCATGCCGGCCCCTCGGCTCCCCCACCTCCCGTGCATCCGACCGGCCATGGAGTTCGCTGTCCCCCCCTGGTGTGTGCCTCCCTCTGTCCCCCTGCCCGGCTCCCCTTTTTTGGTGAGGTGTGCTGCTTCATGTGTGTGTGCACTGTGTGCTTCTCGTTTTGAAGTGTGTGCATCTTCTGTGCGGCTGCTGTTTGTGAGCGTTGCTCATGCTGCTGCTCCCTCCACTCCCTCCCTTTGTGTTTCCCTTCCCTGGGCAGGGCCCTCCACTGTCTTTGGCTTCGTTTGCCCTCTGGCAGCCATGTTTGCGTCTGCGTAACCCTGGTGCCTTGTGGGAATCCCACCGCGGTTCTGGCCACCGCTTCATGTCTGTTAGGTTCCCCCAGCCCGGGTTCACTCCAGTTGGCCCTGGGCAGTGGTTCCATCCTTGTCACGTCTGTTGGGGCCGCGCGGCTCACCATGGACTGTGGTGATGCAATTGACATGTAACAAATATTGCAGATGAACATTAAAACAAAATGGTCCATTTTATGTTCGCTGTCGCTTTGGGTTTCCTAGAAAAGTTTGTCAAACAGTAGAAATTAATGACATTTTTCTCAGCAATTAGACACAAATTAAAATCAAAATCAATGAAAAGAGTATATAATCTCCCTAGAAAATTGAAAGAGACCTATATAAATGACTACAACCCTGTTCTTCTTCTACTCTGGCAAGCTAACATTGACCTACAATTTGTAGCTGATAATTCACTCGCACTAGCTCGTTATGTCACTGCATACATTACAAAACATGAGAGATCAGCACTTCATAATGTCTGGGAAGAGATTAGTGAAAATGATAGTTTGGCAACTAAATTATGGAATTTTGGTCTAAAAACTTGAACCCACAGAGAATGTGGACCGTATGAAACTGATAGACTTAGTGGTACAAGTTTGTTTGGAAATTCCAAATCAAACAAATACTTACCCATTAACTTTCGCTCGAACCGTAAACGTGTACTAAAATCAAAAAGTGAAATTGAAGATTTAGTGTCTCAGAATCCACAGAGTACAAATTTCCTAAAACCTAATCTAATAGATGTCTATTACCCAAACCGGTCTCAACATCAAGAAAATACCTCTCTTTTTGAAATTGCACAATGGTACACTTTTCAAAAAGGAGTAGCCAAAAATCTTGAAACAAATCGGTATAAAGTTGCTGGACAAAATGGGTGTTTTGTAAAAAAACCAAAACCTTGCTTAAAAAATCATCCCATGTTCTCTCTTAAATATTCAGCAAAACGAGAGTTATATTTCTTCTGTCTAGTGTTGCTCTTCAAACCTTGGAGAAATGAAGACATGCTAATAGGAGAAGTTCATCCTATGAAGATAGCTTCATTAATACCGTCAGTACTTTTACAACTCCTGAATTCCAAAAGTATAAAGAAATGCTAGAAAGAGAGGAAGCTAAGTTACAAAAAACAGAAGAGGAAATTGCATCCGATTCACAAAATTCAAATCACCATGATTCACAGCCCAATCCCCTTCTCAGTAATCCCATAGAAAGACGAATTGCAGATTATGCCATGGAAAATATTACTGTGTCAATGGAATTAAAATTTCAAAACAGAGATAACCATGAAAATATTGTAAACAAATTAAATATAGATCAGAAAAGAATATACGATAATGTCAAAGTCAAAGTCAAAGTCAAAATAGTTTATTTGTGTAGCCAATGGCTATTACAAAACTTAAAACAACTTAAAAACAAAGCAAAATAATACTCTTACAACATAGCATTTGAAAATTCCAAATAAAAATAAACTGACGGGGATTAGCCCTTAGACTTTACATAGCTAAAACCACTCTATACAATGTTTCCACTCATCGAATTAAACATAATTTTCTCCTACTTCTGCCGTACAATTACAATTTCTCAGGGTATTCGAGGGACTCAGGGGTCCTATGTCTCATCAATACTTTGTATCTGCAAGCGACCACAAGGCCAAAGTTAGCCATTTGTCTAGATACTATGGAATCCTCAGAATTTAGCAGCAGCTTCAGAGAATCCACGAAATTTTTGTCCAATAGCTGAAAAGGAAGAGAATCAAAAAGTCTCTTCCTTGGGTCTGACAATGCAGAGCAAAAGAATAGAACATGGATTAAAGAGGTAGCCACCTGGGAGTCGCAATATCTATTTGTCCTAGGGATACCCGCATATCGGCCCTCCAGTAGTTCAGGGGGAAACGCACCACACCTTAGCCGAGTGAAAGACTGCCTAGCCATAACTTCCCCCCCAAAAAACCAAAGAATTGGTTTTGGAACCAGGGGACGAGGGGGGAAATTAATATTGAACAGCTTTCTGAGCACTAATTAGGGCATCCTCCCTCTGGATCTCTTGATCAACTATCCTCCTATGAATTAAGGATATAGCAGGCCGGTAACCTATCGCCAGTAAAAAATTACGTGAGAATCCTAACATATGAATTTCTTCCTCCATCCCCAAATTCCAGGGTTCTATTAGTTTATGGGTTACCAACAGTGAAATTAAAGACCTATCGTTCCCTGGAAACATGTGTTTCTGAAGCCAGTATTTCAGCATGAACAGCAAAGCAGTTTGCCTTAACGGGCAGCAATGGGATTCCGCCCTAAGTATAGCCTGGGGAGTACCCCTTGGCAATCCAAGTATAATCCTCAGGAACCCATTCTGAAATACTTCTAATCTATGCAGATAGGCTAAACCCCAAACTGGGATGGCGTACATAATCTGGGGGATCACTTTTGCCTTAAATAGGTGCAAGGCCGGTTGAGCCAGTTTCCCCCCTACACCCATTTAAAAGCTCACTATAGCGGCAGTGGTACGCTTAACCTGGGCCCTCACTGCATCAAAATGCACACCCCATGCCCCTGAGTCTGAAAAGATCACCCCTAGATATTTGTATGATGTTACTTGTTCAATTGGAGAGCCTCCCATTGACCAACAGTGCTCCCTGTGACGGCCAGGGTGTCCCAGTACCGATACCTTGGTTTTTTCAAAATTAACCTCAAGGCTCTCATTTTGGCAATATAAGCTGAATTGGTCAATCGCCCGGTGGAGACCAACCATCGAGCGGGAGACCAAAACGGCATCGTCCGCGTACAAGAGGGCAGGAATAGACCTGTCCCCAACCACCGGAGCGTGCGTGTCCCTAAGTTTTAGATATTCAATCGCATTGTTCAGAAAAAGGTTAAAGAGCACTGGGGCCAATATACATCCCTGTCTCACCCCTGATGTCACATGGATCCTAGGAGTCAAGCCTCTAGCGTTTGGACCTGAAGAGTGTTATCTTTATGAAGCTTTGTTATTAAAAATAATAAGCGGGGATCAATCGTGGTTTTATGTAATTTCTGCCATAAGCGGGATCTCGAAACTGAATTGAATGCTGTTAGAAGATCGACAAAGCACAGAAAAAAATCACGCTGCCGATCAGTAGATTCCTTAACTAGGGCTGACAAGGCCAATATGTGATCCGTGGTGGATTTACCCTTTTGGAAAACAGCCTGTTCTGGTTCCATGGTGTTAGAGGAATCCATTCATTTTTGAAGTTTGTTTAGCAGGAAACGGGAGAATAATTTCCCCACCATACTTAACAAACTAATGGGGCGATAGTTTGCAGGGGAGGTGGGGTCCCCCTTTTTAAAGATGGGATGCGCTATGCTGCTTAACCAAGAAGCCGGGATCTCGCCCGATTAATTGATAATCGTGAAAAGCGGGGCTAGAATACTCGCCCACCACTCAGGAGCGCATCTCAGACACTCTGGGGGGACATAGTCTTCTCCAGGAGCTTTACCCGGTCTAAGTTGAGAAATTAATTCCACAATTTCCTCCGGGAGAACTGGCGGCCACTGGGGAAACATATTCTCAGGGGGAAAGTACACATGAGAATTACTGGGTGAAGAGGGGGAAAAGAGTTTTGTGTAATGCTGAACCCACTGTGCTGATGAAATATGTGGGGCTACTATGGGTTTCCCTTTTGGCCCCATGTAACGAATCATATCCCAAAACACACGTGAATCCCCTTTGGCAGCTGCTCTCTGTAGTTTATCCCATCTAGAGAGTTGAAATTTCCGCTTCTTAGAGATCAATAATTTCCTGTATCTGGCTCTAGCTTGTAATTTAGTTCGAAGCGTCCCCAAAGAGTTCAAGTTTACTACCCGCACTAATTTCCGGAGCAAGGACCTTTCTAAGTGGCACTCCTTATCAAACCATCCGTAGTTAGAATTTCCACTCTGTAAGGTTCTAGGTCTAGATAAGAGTGGGGCCATCTTCCTTATCAAACTTTCATAGTGGGAAATACTATCCCTACCCATGCCCTCAATACCCGTTTTACAGGCCTTTACCTCCAGTGAGGAGAGAAAGAACAACAATCGGGCCTCTACCTCCTTAGTCCATTTAACCCGGGCCAGGACCCCTGATAATGTCACAAATTCAATTAAACATGCTATGCTACATGAAACAAAAGAATGTACTTGTAGTAATCACAAACCTATTCTGATTTACATTAGTGGCCCTGCTGGAACTGGAAAAAGCTTTCTAATCCATGCCATTGTGACTTATATTCAAAATGAAACCAATGACCCAAATTCATGTTGTATTGCTGCGCCAACTGGATTAGCAGCATACAATGTAGGTGGAGTAACATTATATCGTCTGCTTATGCTTTATGTTGAACACTGAAAAAATTTGAAATATAGAAAACTAAGTGAAGACATTAGAAAACTTCTTTATCATATTTTTAAACCAGTACTATTAGTCATTATTGATGAGGTTAGCATGGTATCAAATTTAATGCTTGCCTTCATTCATTTACGACTCCAGGACATTTTTAAGAAGAAAGACAATCACCTCTTTGGAGGTAAAAACCTAATTCTTTTAGGTGATTTACTACAACTTACTCCTGTAAAAGGCAAACCAGTTTTTCAAACACTAACTACAAAAGATAAAAGAAATACCATTGGAAGTATTGGACACACCAACCTTTGGCATTTTTTCTCATATGACGAATTACAAATTAATATGAGACAATCCGAAGATGAACGGTACAAAAATTTGTTAAATAACTTACGAATTGGACAGCTATCTACTCCAGATAAAATTTTATTACAGAAACGTGTCATTAACACAGAAAAAACTACTTTGGAAACTGCTGCAGAAATCTTTCAGTCATTAACTACAAATAAAACATATCCAGTATGTCTTATGCCAACCATCAAAGCTTGTGACAGCTTCAACAAATTCATGGTTTTGAACCAAAACTCAGATATAATTACCATCCCAGCACTTGATACTGTAGATAGCATGCATTTGACCCCAAAAGTTCTAGAAGAAGAAAAGAAAAAACTCACAACTTTAAACTATGATGTATCAAGAACTGCAGGTTTAGAAACAAACTTAGATGTATGCGTAAATTGCAGAGTGATGTTGAGACGTAACTTGCATATTGAACAAGGCTTGGTAAATGGAGCAATGGGTCACATACAAAATCTACAATACAACATTATTTAAAACACATTGAATGTATATTTATCAAATTTGACAAAATACAAATGGTACAAAAAATTTACCGTACTGAGGTAAAATTCCCTTTAATGAGGGACCTTTACATAATTTGATGACAATTTCAGATTTCTATAGCTTATGCAGTATCAATTCATAAATCATTGCTGATATTGGACCTTCTGTATTTAAAGAAGGAATGTCCTATGTTGCACTATCAAGAGTAAGAACATTGACTGGCCTCTATTTGATACAGTTTGACCCACACAAAGCAACGGCAGATTCATCTTGCATTAATGAATATAATAGATTACGATCAACCTTCCAACCACATCTACCAAACATACCAAAATCAAACACAGAAAAAACAACAACTCTAAAACAAACTCCTCCACAAAAAAGAAAAATAAACCCACCATCCAACCCTCCATCCAAAAAAAGGAAAACTGATATTTCCTCAAACACATTCAAGCCAAAACCATTTGAAAATAATACTACAGTTAATTGCTACTCAAATGTACTTACCCAACTTTTCCTTAGCATGACACCTTTCATTAATTTCATTAATATAATTCAAGGTTGTAACTCAAACGATTGCCTAGTTCATTCATTACAATCTATCATTCAGGACTATCAAACAAAATCTATTTCCATACAATCGAGTAATTCATTACGTTCAGCTGTTGACACATTTTCACAACAGCCAACATTTAGACTTATACAACAACAAGATGTAACTGAGTATTTTTTACAAATCATAAATAACTTACAAATTAATCAATCTGCATTACGAGATCTTTTCTTTGTTTCATACACAACTTTGTATAAGTGTTTAAATTGCTTGTATGTCCAACAACAACACATTCCAGTAGAGTGGTTTCTCTACCTACATACACCACCACAAAATTGTTGTTACTTTAAAGATTTGTTTTCATCAGAACTACACCATGATCTGTGCACACAATGCAATTCTATTGCAAAACGAACAATTCTAATTACACGTTCTCCAAAGTATCTCTTTCTTGTAATATGTGCTTTTGATAACTCACAACAAAAAAGAGATTTTCAAATAAAAGCATTTAATTCACGATTTATCAATATCAGCAATTACCATTACTCATCCAAAGCAATCATTTTTCATTTAGGAACAACACTTACATCAGGGCATTACATAATCTGAATTAAACACTCTAATGGTTGGTTTGAATGCAATGACAATTCAATAAAAAATAAAACAAAACTGCCAACAAACTTTAAAAATGCATATGTAATTGTGCTTGAAAGAGAAAATACTTAATAAAAAAAAAAGCTAAAGACACATTTTCAACAAATTTAATCAAATAGAACTACATTAAACACATCCAAATAAGAAATCGAAAATACACATGATACAACTAATCCAGTTATCTTACTTCACATTCTTTACATTTAATGTAAATTTCTTACACCGTGCACACAACACACATACCCAGGCACAACAAAACTATATTAAAAATATCCAATTACACTACAAAACGTATTACCTAACCACTTACATTACAAAACTTTGTACATACTAATAAAATGTTAGTTACCTTTTCTTTGTTAGGTCTGTAAGATAACAAAGAAAAATCAACGTAACATAACACATCCATATATATCACAAAAACACACTATATCCCCAATCGATCAACAAAATACATACACGTCTCACACACTTCACATTAAATATATTATATATTTTTAAAAACACTTCCTCAAAAAAAAAACACATTCCAAAAACCATAGTTATATACTGTTATTTGTTGATATTTGTGGTTCTTTTCAAGAACAATATCTCTGTTGATATTTATTGCTCAGGATCTTCGTTGTTATTCGTTGATATTTGTTGTTCTTTGCAATCTTCAAGTTCTAATAATTTCTGTAACAAACAAACGCTTTCTTCTGGGAATATTACTCTGATTGCCATATTTGAGATCAGGAAGGAATTTTTCAACTAAAAATGTTTTTTCCCATAATATCTAAATGGGTTTTTTCACACTTAGTTGTTTTTTTGCCTTTCTCAGAAGAAACACTAGTTTAACACTGTTTTCAATCAATAAAAATTATATAAACAACATCTTCCGTGTCTGTCTTCTTTCTTACATTGTTTCAAAACTCTTTCAAAAACCACCTTTCATATACACTACTAAATACAACTATAACTACAAGACTTACATAAACCAACAAAACGTGTCACAAAAAACCATAAAATTTACTAAAACAAAAAACTTTACAGTTTAAAAAAAACGTTAAATGCACAACTGTTTTCAAAAATAAAAATTTACCTCTTCAAAATCAGTTTCTCTCGAGCTCAACATGCCAAACCACCCAAATTCAGTAGAATTATAATTCAAAAACCCACCCACTCTATACATTGCTATAAAATTTAAACACTAAAAAACATGGAAATGATTTCATAATTCCACAAATAATTCATTCATAGGTTACCTTCATCATCATAACTGTAATATATCCGCTTAATCCCTACCATACATACTTTTATTCATTTTTATCAACTAAACTTTGACATTCTTTCGTTAATACACTTTAAATTATTATCAAAATTTTACAATACATGATTTCCGCAGTGCATTAACTGTCATTTACATATATACAAATGGTATACACTATATACAATAAACCCTTCACAACTTTCGTATACAAAATATTATACAATTCATTACACAGTTTGGATTACACAGAGTTACTGCACTGTGGAAATCATGTATTGTAAAATTTTGATAATAATTTAAAGGGTATTAACGAAAGAATGTCAAAGTTTAGTTATTGATACAAATGAATAAAAGTATGTATGGTAGGGACTAAGCAAATATATTACAGTTATGATGATGAGGGTAACCTATGAATTATTTGTGGAATTATGAAATCATTTCCATGTTTTTTAGTGTTTAAATTTTATAACAATGTATAGAGTGGGTGGGTTTTTGAATTATAATTCTAGCCTTGTATGGGTCTTCTGACTTTTTCAGATGATTTTTCCACAATCTTTACTGCAGCCTCAATGAACCCATTGCTCTGAGGAAAATGAGGACTAGAAGTAACTTGAGTAAAACCATATTATTTTGTAAACTTGGTAAATGGAGAACTTATGGAAGGGTCAAAATGTGGCCTGTTATCTCGCAAAGACAGATTTCATGTGATTAATGACAGTTTGTGCTGTGAGATCTTCAAGCTTGGCTAATTCAAAGTAAAGTGAATAATAATTAGACACAAGAAGATACCACTGCCTGTCTAAATAAAATAGATCCTCACCCACCTGTTGCCAAGGGCACTCTGGGAAGGTAAAGGGTATGAGCCTTTTGGGTCCTTCCGATTGCTCTTGTAGACAGACAGGACAGTGCTTGATCAAGTCTTCTAGCTGAGACAAGAGTCCTGGCCACCAGGCAGCCTGGTGTGCACAAGCCCTGCACTTGACAATGCCTTGCGGACCCTCATGCAACCTTTGGAGGATAATGCGGCTTCCCTTCATTAACAGACCATCTTGCAATGAGAGCTCAAACCGGTGTTCTCAGCACTCTCCACAGCTAGTACTCATGTCCTTCTTAGGAGGCCAGCCCTGTTTGCAATAACTGCTGAGATGACAACATGTCTGATCTGCTTGCTGACCTGACCAGATTTCTGCAAGCTTCTTATCTGTAGTAGGGAGTGCTGCTATAACAATATGTGTGCCTGGATTGTCAGGTGGTGGCCAGTGGCCAGGAGCACTTTTCATCAATGCCATCTGGCGAAGAGGTTAGGATATAAGGAGCTGCCTCACAGAGTCAGACAAATGGTCAATCTTAGTCCAGTATTGTCACAACCTGAGATGGCAGGACAGTTTTTTTCAAATCCAGCTCTCCAGGGTCTCTAGCAGAGG
>QEPC01014195.1:2922275-2940936 GCA_003113815.1 Sphenodon punctatus
GAGTCCCTCCAGGATCCCTGGCCGAGGCCTCACCCAGGCGTGCTACCTGAGTCCCTCCAGGATCCCCAGCAGAGGCTTCACCCAGACATGCTACCTGAGACCCTCCAGGATCCCTGGCAGAGGCCTCACCCAGGCGTGCTACCTGAGATCATGAATCAGAGATGACAGGGATTGAACTTGGGACCTTATACATGGAAAGCATGCACTCTTCCACCTGAGCCGTGGCCCAGCTCTCTCTGTGTACCATGATGGTGGTAGAAGGATGGAATTCTCTCCCCCCCAATAATATTTCCTGCTATTCCGTCTGCAACCATTGCCTGAAAGCAGAGATCTCTGTGCAATCTCCCCCCTCCTATGGGGCTTTCCCCAGCCCTCCCCCTTCTTCTCCCTCAGCCCTCCCAGCACAGACCCTCTTTTTGCACCTTTTTAGTGGGTCAGGCAGGGATGATGCAAGAGATAGAGGGCTCTTCCTCCCCCCCCCCAAAAAAATATTTCTTGCTGCCACTTCTGCAATTCTACCCACCAGAAAAGCAGAATAGCTTCATTTTATAGCAAAAATCCTTGCTCCCCAGAAAACAATCACCTTCTCCACCCCTTTGCTTCCCCCATCTGAATCCTTCTAGTTTCTCCCCTGGGAATGGGTACTACTCTGGTTCTGTTAAATTGGGGAGCCTTTGATTGTCAGCTTAAAGTCTGGCTTTGCAGTTCCCCTTGTGTATGCTGGGGATGTGCTCAAAAATTAAATAAAATAGAATAAACTTTTGGGGGAGTAGGGGAAGGGAAGGCCTGAGTACTGGCAAGTTAATTTAGGGTTGGAATATGAGTGGAATAACAGGTAGCACCGGCAGAATTCGGTGTTAGGGGGATTAGAAGACTGGGGTATTGCTGTGTTTGTGTGTGTTTGTGCGTGCAGATAGGGTTGAGGGACCTTGGCAGAGCTGCATGGCAGGGGGGCTAAGGATTGGAAGACCAGGGGGTCTTGTAGGTCTGGCTTATGGAGCATTAGCAGAGCAGGATGAGGGGTGAAGGACTGTAGTACGGAAAGGTGAAGGGGCTGATGGCAGTGGTGAGCAGCATAGAGAATAACATTAGATGTTAGCAGTGGCCCCGCCCCCCAGCAGTATCCTCTTTTTGGGAACCTGAAATACGGTAACACTACTCACTAGGCCAGGAGGCAGGGGTATGGTGGCACACATGGTCATCAGTGTCAACAGAGCTCAGACCTTCCTATCTTTAGCCAGGGAGGCAGTCCCAGGAGGAGGGCATCCTCCAGCAGGAAGTGTGCAGGCTCTTCCACAGCACCAGCAAGTGGAAGAGCACCACTCTCTTGGCAAGTGGCACCATCCTCTTGCCTGGATAGCACCAACTCACGGTTGACACCTGTTCACCTGCCCAGGTGACAGTTATGACCCCAGCCAATCAGAACCAGTGCTGATGCTCAGAAGGTGGGGCAGGAAGTGCCCAGTGGTCCCTCTGCTTTCTCTAAGGGGAAGAAGTCTAGCTCAGGGTGGCTTTCCAATTGGTTCCCTCCCAGTACAGTCTCCCTTGCCTCCGCTCCATGACCTAACTCACCTGCCTTCTACTCTCCACTTCACCCATGACTAGTACAGCTGCTCGTTCCTTGGAGTCCTGTGCTCGTGCTACCTGATCTCCATTTTTGACCCACGCTCTGCCTAGACCATACTCCTGCCATTCCTGACCCTTTGGCAAAGATGCTTGTGCTATCTGATCGTCAGTTCCTGACCCCCCCACTACTTAGATCACACTCCTGCCTGAACCCCCTGGCTAAGATGTTCATGCTAACTGATCACTTGGTGGACTCATGGCTACACCATCTTACCCAGACTGTGACACATGGGAAATCTGTCTGGAAACCCCTTGTTTTGCCCTAGGTTGTGGGGTGAGCTGGAAGTAACAGCATGAATCAGCTGGGGAAGCCAATGTGACTTAGCTATACCTGCAGCAAACATGCTCTTTAAAACTGTGCTGAATCAATGGGCACACAGAGCACACCTGCAGCCCTGAAACATGTATAATAAAGTGTAACCTCCATTTTATCAGTGTTAGCGCGTCTGTGTGAAAAGGGCCAATATTGGGTGTTTCCAAATGTGACGGCATGAAGGGGCCACCATGGATGGATCTGATCCAGAAAACCACTGCCAACCCAGTCTGGAGTGGGCTGGTTCCCAGAACAAATGTGGGCAGGGAGCAGTCTGGAGTGCTGGAGAGACTGGGAACAAACATGACGATGGCTCTGGCCAGGCGCAACCTGCTCCAGGAACCACAGTCGCTGCTCTGACGTGTAGACATAGCCAACTGTGGACAAAAGAAGCCAAAGCCACCACTCCTGCCCACCCAGAGCAGGGCTCCATGAGGCCGGGGGAGGAGGGAGGAACAGGCAAGCAGGCTGGCCCAAGAAGGATGCTGCCAGTCACCGGTGGACCTAGCTATGGGTCTGAGACAGTTAAAGAGCAAAGCACACACAGAGAATCAGATACAAGAGCAGCCTGGAACCAGCCGCCATCACAACTCATCCACCATGAGTAGCAAAGCAAGGGTCAGTGGTCCCACATATGGGAGGAACTCAGGGCAAAGTCCTGGGGGCGGGGGGAGTATCCCACTGAATGGAGATGCTCTTGGCTCCAGACATGCATTAAGCAGGGTCCACAAAGTTCAGGTTCAAGGGTTCTGAGGTGGGAGGGCAAACCCACATGCTCCACATATGAAGGCCAATGGAACAGGCCCCTCTGGTACCGCAGAGCCCCCATATGGAAAGCAGCCAGGTAGTACGGTTCAAAAGGGTCACCAATGGCCGAGCCCAACTGCACATCTAGGCAAGTCGAGATCTCATAAAGCATGTTAAGTTCAGCCCTGGAAGGCTCCTCTTGCAGGTATGGGCTGCTTGGGGGACCCCCCAGGTGGTTCATCTCCAGCATCCAGCTAAGGCAGATGCTACAGGACTGGCCATGGCCACGGGTGCTAAGGAGAACGCAGGCAAACAACAGCTTCAGAGACAGTTCCACAGTAGCAAGGCACAGGTGAAAGTCAGACAGCTTGCATATCTCCCTCAAAGCCAGGGTTTCCTCAGGTCCCCACGGAGTCCCAGCACCATGGATGGGGGGAGCTGCACCGTTGCCAAACACCTGGAGGCCAAGGTCACAGGCCTGCTGACAGCACACGGGCTCACTAGTGGAATGGCTGAGCTGACAGAGCAGATCTCTCATGAGCTCAAGGCTGCACAACTAGAAAGCGAAGATGCCAAGAGAGGATGAATAGCCCATCTGTACCATCTGTCTGCCAGAGACATGGTCGCTCACACACTCCAGTCCTGGGGGGAAGACATTCCTTGGCCAGGGGGCACAGGAAGAGCAAGACCCATGGACATGCCCCAAACCAACAGGGAAGGGACGATAAATGAGACCGCACGTAGCCGTGGGAAACTAAACCAGACCATGGGCCCACTTCAGCTCCAAGGTTGTAAGACAGTGTAAGATGCAGACACCACAGGGAGAAGGAAAACCCAATGAGGAGGGGAGGGAAGCACAAGAAGGCATGCATGTCCCAGGTGCGAATGTGCTACATAGAGGGGGTGGGGGCACAAGAACCCCAAACACAGCAAGGACAGATATGAAGATGGGAAAGGACACCTGCCGCAGCTTAGGTTGCACGACTTACAGGGCAGACACCCAAGGTCAAACCCACAGTGCCATAGGGCAACAGATGCACATTCTTTGGAATGTGCAATCTCTGCATCGCACAACACCATGGGGTCTCACGCTATGCACCTCACAAACACGGGTAGGGGCGAATGCATCCCACGCATGGAAATGAGAAGCACCTGTTCCGAAAAGGGCAGGTCCGCAATGATCAAAGAGATCCCAGTTGGGTTGACACACAGCAGGAGCAATCTGGCACAGGTTTGCCTCCGAGCAGCATAAGAGAAAAACCCCTTGTGGTCGAGTTAGCTTGTCTGCTCTTTGTCATCAAGCACACCATGGATTTGGGTCAGGTTGATGCTCGTGGTCGCCTCCTCAACAGCATCGTGGAGTGGTATAGATAGCACCAGTTATCGCTGGAAGCAGCAGTAGACCATCAGCTGCTGTCATGCAGACAGTTCACGTTCTTCGGTGAACTACAGGCCCGTCGCTTCAGACTTGCCCAGAGGCATCACCACCTAAGGGCAGGCCACCAATCATATGTGCAGCTATGGATCCTGTGGAGAACCATCAGAGCCAGGCTCCAGAACAACAGTCAGCTGATGAGGGTCACCTGGACCCAGACATGGCATTTCTTGGCTGCAACTACGGGCATTTACCTTGCTATGCCCATAGAATGTTACAGCTGGGTTGTGCCCAGGGCAGCACAGTTGGTGCTGCCACAAGTAGGCACCAGCGCTGCACACAGCACCACTTGTGGGGGCTGGGGAAAACAGAGTCTAGAGCAGGGGGGCGTCTTGCCCCTCGCACACCGGCCAGAGAGGAGGAGGAGGCGCAGTGAGGCTGGGCCGGGCCAGTACACTTGCAGTCCCTGGTCCCCCAGGCTGCCCGGCTATGTCCCGTGCGCGTGACGCCCCGGCCGGCTGGAGCTGCTCAGGTGACTCGGGGGAGCAGAGGAGGAGCATCAGCAGCAGCCCAGCAGGTAAGGCTACCGAGTGCCCGGCACCCATAGCCACCAGCCCCTCCCCCCAATCCCAGTGCCCCCCATCCCATCCCCCCAATCCCAGACTTGCCCCCAGCCCATTTCCCCCAATCCCTGCCCCCAGCCCATTTCCCCCCAATCCCAGACTTGCCCCCAGCCCATTCCCCCATATCCCAGACAGACCGGCCCCCAGCCCGTTCCCCCCAATCCCAGACTTGCCCCCAGCCCGTTCCCCCCAATCCCAGACTTGCCCCCAGTCCATTTCCCCCAATCCTAGACAGACTTGCCCCCAACACATTTCCCCCCAATCCCAGTCTTGCCTCCAGCCCATCCCCCTCCCCCCCATCCTGGTGTCCCCACAAGACTGTTAGTCTTGTGACTTTTAGGTGTTGGAAATGTGATGTGATAAAATGAGGTCTTGAACTCCTGAGATTTAACTGTTAGTCTTGTGACTTTTAGGTGTTGGAAATGTGATGTGATAAAATGAGGTTTTGAAATCCTGAGATTTAACTGTTAGTCTTGTGACTTGTAGGTGTTCTAAAAAATGCTGGAAATGTGATTGGGGGGTGATAAAATTGGGATTTTCAAATAGTGAGGTAATTAAATAGTGATTATTGTAATAGAATTGTGAGAATTTGTGCTTTCAGCTCCTGAGAGTTTGCTGGTAGTCATGTGATTTTAGGTGTTTTAAAAAATGCTGGAAATGTGATTGGGGGGTGGAGCAGTGCATGGTGGTCTGTGTGTGTGTGTGCGTGAGAGAGAGAGAGAGAGAGTGCACGATTGTATGCATGATGAAAAAGTGTCTGTGTGTGGTGCCTTGTGTCCCTGTACTAAGAAGGATCCTTGTGTCCCTGTACTAAGAAGCGGGGGGATTGGGTATATTAGCAGATCCTGTTCTGGGTGGGGGCAAGCGATGCCCATTCCAGCTCCAAAGGTCTTGCTTTAGAGGCTTCTTAAAGCCTGAAATAGTGAAGATAACAATCGCCACAACACAGAAGCAGCGAGCCACAATACACACACAATTTACTTTGGTGTAGTCCCCATAGTGGATTGAGGCCTCTGATCCTAGTTTCATAAGCAGACAACATACTTCAAAAATAATCATTGTCTCAAACTATTGCGTTATGAACTACTGAAAGATTTGCAGCAGCACAAATGGAAAATAATTCCTGTTGCTTGATTGGACATTTCTTACTCTATTTTGAAGCTAGACGTAAAATACCAGTGTTTTAATAGTGGGGGCAACTAAGCGTTGACAATTCCTCCTTGGGGACATGCTAGATTAGAGGCTCCATCACTTTTGCTCTTTCATTTAGGTTTATATTTAGGGTTATAGCTTTCCAAAAGGGAAGCTGTTAGGAATTATAGCGTGGAATTCTGTGCTCTATATTTATGCCGGCCAGTCTAGATGGTCATCATAGTTCATTCTGACAACTCCTTCGTTTTAAAGCCAGATAGATGTTCCTTACTATGCTAATGAAAACAAGCCAGAGATGAAACCAATCATATACTTTGGACCTGTGTTCACTGTGTGTTAAGGCTTGGTTTTAAGTTTGAGTTGGTATATTGGGAGACTGTATTCTGATATGTCAATTTGGGCCGCTTTTAGACGATCACACTGTGTGCTCACGCGGGGTTTCAAACCCCCCGCGAGGCAAGATGACACGTGACGCCGCTGGCAATTGCCCGCCTGATACGGTGCCGTGCCTTCTTTTCAAGCTGTGAATGACCTACCTTGACTGGGCTCCCGGTCAGTTCGCGGCTTGAAAAGAATGCACGGCGCCGTATCAGGGGCGCGATTGCCGGCGGCGTCACGTGTAATCGCTCCTTGCGGGGTTTTTGAAACCCTGCGCGAGCACACAGCGCGAGCATCTAAAAGCGGCCTAAGCCTTAGGCTTTGCTGACATCATTACAGATTCTCAGTCCTGATTTGTTAGAACATGGCTGTCCTTAAGTTTGAAGAAACTACAGTAATTCATACTGACAGGAAACTGTGTGGTACAGTAAAAGCATGTGGATGAACTTTCTGCAGTCTCTTCTCCAAAAGAAAAATGTCTCATGGTGAAATTGTGTTTTGCGCTAATTGCCATGACTATCGTTTGGAGTCTCCGCCTACAATGGACAAGCCCCTCCCTAGAGCTCTGCCAGCCATAAGGTTCCGCCGGCCTTTAGGGCCCCACAGCAAGACTTGGCTCATGGTTCCTCAAACCCTTGGGCCGGCCCCGCAGTGATCCACAACTCAGTGGAGGTCAACTTCAACATTCGCCTCAGCACCACTCGAATGGTGGTCAAGCGGGCCTTCAGGGCTCTCAAGCAGCGGTGGAGATCCATTGCCGTCTGCCTGGACTTGAAGGTGGAGACAGTTGCATTGATGATTGCAACAGCATTTGTGCTGCACAACATATCTGAGACAGATGGTACCGCTTTGGAGTATCCCATGCCCATGCCCCTATACTGGCAGGACAACAACCCCCGAGAGTACCAATATGCCAACTGCATCAGGAATGCCCTGGGCAGGCATATAGCTCAGTGGGATAATGTGTAGCTCTGAAAGCCAGACCATCCTATCGGTACACTATAACCCCCCACTAATAGAACAATGCAAAGCAACCCAGCAGAGGGGAAGGGTGTTCGGCAAGGAGATCAGCATATACATTGAAGGATGTGATCTGAAAACAATAAACACCTACAACAGAAACCATATACGTGCCTATACCACCCTTACTGAACAACAAGGAGCTACCAGAACCAAGCAACCTCTGGTACGAAAGCAAGGGGTTTGCCGGAAAGGGTGCTTGTGTAAGTGTACGGGAACGGTGTGAGCCCTCCCACTGCCACATGGGGAGTGGTTGGAGGGACGGGACTGCCTGTTCCTTACACAACATGGACCCAAGGGTGGGAAATGCCGTTGGACCACTCTACCAAACACTGACAAGGGGGGACAGGACCCAGCATGTGGTCACTTGCAGAGAGCGCATAATGACATGTGGGAGGGATGGGTTGACTGTCCCATGGGAACATGGCAGCAATAGGTGCAACGGGGTCTTTGCCTGGTCCTGTGTATGGACAGGTGACATGGGGGTTGTGGGGAAAGGGGCACAGGGCATGATACTGGGCATCCTGTATCGGTGACAGCCCAATTATGACCATCACAGGCCTTTATGGGACAGCCATTGGAAGCATTGGTGGCTTCCAGACGTGGGTGTGGGCATCAGGGGCTGGGGCTGTGACTGGGGTGTAGCTGTGGGCACAGGGAGTAGCAGCTAAGGTGGGGACCAATGTTTGGGGGTAAGTTTGGTTGACTGGTGGAACTGCCTGTCACATGCTGTGGGCTTCTAGTAACCCCATGATTGTGACAATAGGCACCACAAGACTTTATCCATTTTGAGCACTGCCGGCTCATGGTTGCAGTTGCTGCCTGCAGTCACACATGAGCCCCCATACCCACACCTGAAAGTAGCTGTAAGACATGATTAATGGCAGACCCATGTGGCAAGTGTGGATTGTGTTAAACATGACTGTTGCTGACTGCTGGGGACCTTTGCGCAGAGCACACAGCAACCATGCCCTGCCCTCAGTCCCAGTGCAAAAGGCCTAATGTAACTGCCCGGTCTACGTATGGTATCAGGGAATAAATACCAGGAAGCCATACATCTCAATTTGAATGTTTTATTATTTACATACAGACAACGTTCATTTGCCCCAGCCCCAGCTCCCCTTGGTTCCCAGTGGCTGCCCCCTTTTCCTTGGTGGTGCTGTGGGCGAGGTATCCCGTACCTCAGGCTACCCTGAGGTGTAAGGGAATGGGGAGCAAGACCACCAGGAAGGAGGGAAAAGACCCCAAGCCCCCCCAGGCGCAACCCGCGACCCGCGGACCCCCCTCCCTCATGCCCAGACAAACCGCACGGCCAAGAAAGCTCCGAGGGCCGGGACACAGTACAAACGGAAGCCCCGCCCCCCGCGGAGCGGAGCGATGCCGCAGAGACAGCTGTTTCCCCTACCGCCCCAGGGGGAAGCGGAAACGCCCTCCCACCAGGCCGAGAGGCCCCGCCCCCTCCTCGACGCCGCTCTGCGCGGCTGCAGCAACGCCTGGGGCAGTAACATAAAAGGCGGCCACAGACAAACCTCGCCGCTGGTGATCGGAGCCTTGTGCCCGTGAGACTGGCCCCTATCCTTCCTTGTTGGTTGCTGGTGCAGTCCGCTATCCCTGCAGAGGATTAGAGATTGTTTGGAGAGAGCAAGGTGAGTGAGTGTGGTGAGCATTTGCGGGCGTGAGTGCGGTTACTGAGTAGGTGTGGTGTGCGGGTGCGTTCCTGTGGGTGAGACGGGGGGAGCACCTCCTGGGCCCCGCCCTCGGCGTGACAGACCTTTCCCACCTCCTTCCAACCCTGGGCTGTGCACTGTTCCCTTCCCCCCACAGCGTGCACTCTGCCTTCCCCCTCCTATTCCCCGTGTGCGTGGAAAGCGATCCCTGGCAGCAAACAAGGCATACGCTCACTCTCAAGCCCGATGATGATATAGGCTGTGGATTTATTATCCCACCAGCCCTATTCCAACCTGAGGGCACGTTTTCCAGGTACTGCCTTGCTGCCTCCCTTTTCCCGCCGGTGTGTGTGTGTACTTCGCATCCCTTTCCCCTTGAGGATCCAAGCTTACCCCCTTGGACCCTCACATGAGGTTGTCCTGATCCCTGTTCCTCATGGTTCCCTGATGGGGCAGGTGCAGGTGGCAGGAGGGGCCCATGGGTGCCCAGCTGGCTGGTGGAAGGTGTGGTGGAGGTGTTGTCCCACACTGTGGAAGGTGCAGGGAGGTGGATCCTGAGATCCTGGTCCTGCTGCAGTGTCACAAGGGGGATGGGATCAGGAGAGATTACTGGGGGTGGCACATGGAGAGGTCCAAGACTGGAACCTGGTTCCCCCACAGCAGCTATGGAGGAGCTTGAAGCTCTGGTATGGATCAGGAGGGCCCCTCTGATGGCAAGGTACTCTTGAATCAGTTGCCAATTCTGCTGGCCCTCCCTCTCCATGCTTTGCCGGAATACCTCAATTTGCCACAGGTGCCAGTCTGCTCATATTTGAGGAAGAAGTTTGTGCTGATGTGCAGCAACCTGCTGCATGGACTGCTGCTATGCCACCACCAGTTGCCTGATGGCATTCCTGATCTTGTCCCCCTGATGTGTCCCTACTTGTAGCAGATCCTCTACAAGGTCCTCCCTGTGCTGCTGCACCCGTGCGTGGTGCTCCCGCACGCACTGGACCAGTCCTGCTGGGTCCTCTGCCTCTCAGGGCTGCTGATCTGTGGGGGACAAGACATGAGCTGTGTCAGTCAGAGCATAATCTCGGTACAATAACATTTGCTGTCTTTCTTGGGGGGTGGAATGTGTGTCCTGGCTACCTTGCCCCCTGATGTTCCACGAGATGCAGCCACCTCTTGCAGGTACACTTGTGATGTGTGTGGGCCAACAAAGTGACCCTGTTCAATCAGGGAAGGACACAGATCCTGAGTGACAGCTGGTGCCCTTTTGGAATGGCCCTGCCTGTCCTTCATTATCCACCTGTCCCCCGACAACATGTGTCTACTTGTTCACCATTGCACTGCCTATTACCGGCTGGGCTATCCTGTCACTGGCTATGTGGAATTGCCATGGTCCTTGCCATGGTCTGCCACTGTCCATCTTTCTGCCCTGGCTACCTGTACCGCTGCCATGGGTGATGGGCTGGACATCTGCACAGTGACCCTGGATATCCCGACCCAATCTGCATGGGCTTCTTTTCCCTTTGCCCATTACACTGTGATGGTTTCCCCATCATGCGTTACCTGATCATCTTCCTGGGGGTGGGACACCTGCCCTCACGCCTTTGGTGTTCTGTACATAGTGCATTTCACTCTGCCCCTCATCAGTGCCGTGGCTGCTAACCAGGGAGGGGGTGTCCTCAATGGTGTGCACTGCCAGCCATTGTGTCCTCCCCACCACCTCCTTTCCATTGCCTAGTACCTACCTGCATCGGGAGGGAGGATTATTATTATTATTATTAGACATTTATAAAGCGCCAGTCGTATGACCTGGTGCTGTACAGAACATAGAATTAGACGCGGTCCCTGCCTGTGGCTTACAATCTAAAAGACAAAAAAAAAGGGGGTGAGACAGGGAGAGGGGACAGTGGGAGAGACATGGGAGAAGACAAACAAACATTCAGGCGGATGCGAAGTCTCAGGGGCGTGTACTTGGCTTGGTTACAAGGAAGTTGGTAGCAGCAGTCTGCAGAGGAGGGCTGACAGTAAGAGTAAGGGGAAAGGCTAGCGGGCATTGGGAAAGGCAGCATGGAAAAGGTGGGTCTTGAGGAGGGATTTGAAGGAGCGGAGGGAGGAGGCAAGGCGGATGTTGGCAGGGAGGGAGTTCCAGGCATGTGGGGGCAGCGAGGGAGAAGGGACGAAGGTGGTTGGGCGAGCAGGAGAAATGAGGGACAGTAAGGGTGGGTACAACGGAAGAGCGGAGAGCGCGTGCAGGAGTGCGTAGGGAGATTAGGTCCAAGAGATAAGGGGGAGCTTGGTCGTGGAGCGATTTGAACGTGAAAACCAGGAGTTTGAACAGGATATGTTCAGGAAGGGGGAGCCAGTGAAGGGAGAGGAGGAGAGGCTGCACATGGTCGAAGCAACGGGCAGAGTGAATGACCTTGGCAGCAGAGTTTTGGATTGCGATAAGGGGGGACCAGCAAGGAGGAGGTTGCAGTAGTCAAGGCGAGAGATAACCATGGCATGAACAAGGATTTTGGCCGAGGAGATAGATTATTATTATTATTATTATTATTATTATTATTATTAAGCATTTATATAGCACCAGCAATGTACCTGGCACTTTACAATTGTAAGAAAGACACACGGTCCCTGCTCCAGCGGGCTTACAATCTAAGACAGATAGGGGGAGGGGGGAGACAAAGGGTGGGGGAAACAGTGGAAGAGAGAAAGATACATACATGAACACGTGAGGTCTCAGGTGCACGTGCTTGGCTTAGTTACAAAGGTGTAGTTACTCATTTAATGTTACACAAGATATGATGATTCAGGATAAGTCAGCAATGGGGTGAGGGGAACGAGGAGCCAGGGAAAGCTTGATGGAAGAGGTGGGTTGTGAGGAGGGATGTGAAGATTTGGAGGGAGGAAGCCAAGCAAATGTGTTCAGGGAGGGTGTTCCAGGCATGGGGGGCTGCCAGGGAAAAGGGGCAGATGCATTTTGAGGACCAGGGGAGCCGTGAGCATGCGAGGTTGGTGGCAGAAGAGGAGTGGAGCTCCCGGACAGGAGCATAGTGGGAAATGAGTGCTGAGAGATAGGCCTTGAAGAACCTTGTAGGTAAAGACCAGGAGTTTGTGCAGAATGCGTTCAGGAAGAGGGAGCCAGTGGAGAGAGGAGAGGAGGGGCTGTACATGGTCAAAGCGGCGGGCAAGTTGAACAGAGATATGAACAGAAAGGAGAGGAGCAAAGTGAGAGCGAGGAAGGGCAGTGAGAAGGAGGTTGCAATAGTCGAGGCAAGAGGATGTCTCTCGGCTCCTGAGGCACGTGACCCTGGGTCTGTGGGTCACCTGTGTGTGAGTGAATCAGGGCGTTATGGGTAGAGGTCAGCATGTGTCATCCCTCTGGCCATGGTGCCCCTCTTCTGACATTGGTTGGTTCCCTCCCATTTCCAGTCCCTGTAGTCCCTCCTCTGCCTACCTTCAGGGGGCTCCTGAGGAATGTCCCTGGCCTTGTGGGCGCTGCTGCCATCCACCTCCCAGATACCTGTTGATTTGGGACATGATGGGGATCAATTTAGTTTCTTCAAGTGTCATCCATCAGTGTTTCTCTCCCTGCCCCCTTTCTTGTGGCTGTATGCCCCCCACCTGTCTCCATTGCTCTCACTCACCCTGTGTCCACTGGCTCCCCCAGTTGCATCTGCTGGCTGAGCTCCATTGGGGAGGGGGAGACACATGGTCAGAGTCACAATGGTGTTGGTGTCCAACTCCCACTCCCAAGTTAGAGACTGGGTGGCTTTCAGATGGCTGCTGCACCTGGGACCGTGGTCAGTCTGATGGGCCAGCATCTTCCTCTGTGATGGTGTGTGTGTGTGTGTGTGTGTGTGTGTGTACCAGAATGAGTAGGTGGCTGCGGCCTTCGAAGCCCAAGTGATCCCTGCATGCAGAGGAACTGGTCAAGAAGCTCAACGTAGGGGGTGGCCTGGGGGTCACGCCCAGACCTGTTGCTGTCCCTGATGGACTTGTACCCCTCCTGAGCTTCTTGGCTCTCAGCCAGCACTGGTGGTTGTTCCTCTCGTACAGCCATCTGCCGGGTGATATTTTCGAACACCTGCTCATTCTGGTTGGAGGAGCAGAGCTCCCTCTGCATCTCCTCATCCCCTCAGAGGTGGATGAAGGCCAGGGTCTCCTCGTGCCCCGTGTCTGTGGTGGGGATGGGCTCAGCTGGTTCTGCAGCAGAAGCCTGTGGGGCGTCTGGGGTTTTTGTGGGTCTGTTTGCGTGTGGAAACAGAAGGCATGTGAGAGTCTACTCTGGGCTGGTTTGAGTGGCGACCCCCTGCATCTCCCTCCTGGGGCTGATGGCATACCCGGCCGGGTTGTTGTGCCTGCTGCGGCTGCTGGGGTGGCTACGGCTGCGGCTGCTACCGCTACTTCTGCTCCTGCTGCTGCATGGCTGCTGTGGTGGTGGCCAGTGGTTAATGCCCCTCACCTATTCTGGCTACGGTGCTGTTCCCTTGTGAACAGCTCTCTTTCAACCTCCCACCGTGCTCTGGTTGTTGTGCTGTTACTAGGCAACCGCTGTTCTGACTGCACAACAACCATGGCCACAGTTTGGATTTGGGTGAACTGATGTGATGGCACACCTTACCACACTTCAGCCTGATCATGGTAGCCTTAGCCCGGGCCATTCCTCCGTGATTTCTGAAACTCACAGCCTGGGCTTACCGCTGCCATGGTTTGGAGTGGCCATGAATTAAAGCATGGAAACATCTGGCAGCCCACAAACACACATGATGGTGGGTCTGGATCCAGAAGGGGAGCTAAGTGTGGCCTCCCAAGGCAAAGCATGGCAACGTCACATCTGAAAATACCCATCCTTTCTTGTATAAGGCCTAAGTCACAACACAGTTTGGCCCAGTCTGTCTGTCCATCCTCTACAACAGCCTCACCAAAACCTTTTGCAGAATAGATTCATTCCGGAATCATACCGTACTAAGAAAGCATTTCAGTGCTGTAATTCATCTGAATACGGAAAGCTTGGCTGATATTACTGAAGGATAATTAACAGGTTGAGATATGTTCAGAAAAATGCTTGCTTTTTTGTCATCTTGCAAATTTTAGAATTCTTTTTCATTCTCAGATAACTCAGAATGCAGCAGAATGAAACCAAAGGTGATAATCAGAGTCATTTTTGTATTGTTTCTTTGTAATTGTTACATTTATTTAAATGCTGAAACTCATCTTTATTTGTAACGTCGCCTGTTGAATAACTCTCTAGTCACTATAATTTCCCCGATTTATATTTTTATTTATTTAAAGCATTTGTAGCCCGGCTCTTCTGCCAACAGCAGCTTGGGGTGGCGAACAACAATTTCATCAAAATGCAATCAGTATCATAATAAAAATTAATAATTAAAACAGTTAAGAAATAATTTTTAAAAATTACCAACTATAAAATCCATCATAAACTGTGTTAAACAAAACATATGACCCAACCTAAATCCCCTCCCCACCCCCGAAATGCCTGGCGGAAGAGCCATGTTTAACATTGCTGCTGGAAGGCAAGGCGGATCTCCAGGCTGAGGCGGATCTCCACCAGGAGCGAGTTCCACAGTGATGGAATGACACCGAGAATACCTGCCTGTCAGTCCTAACCCACTGATAATGCAGGATCTCAAGAAGGGTGCTCCCTAATGACCGCAGGTGCTGCCCAGGGCGTGAGGCAGTCCATCAGATAGGCAGGGCCCAGGCCCATATAGGGCTTTTTTGGTCAAGCACAGACCCTTGAATCGGGCCCGGAAGATTATAGGCAGCCAGTGCAGTGTTCGGAGCACCAGTGTAATATGCTCCTGGCGACTCATCCTAGTCAGCAGGCGGGCTGACGCATTCTGTACCAGCTGTAGCCTCCGGACCATCCCAAGGGCAGCCCCACATAGAGTGCGTTACAGTAGTCCAGCCTCGAAGTGACAAATGCATGGATGATAGTGATTTTATCCACGGTGTAAGCTAAAAACATGTCACAGCAAGCTCTGGATGAATCTGGTTCCAGGCAGAGACAGCCTGGACTGACTAGACCTCTCACCACCGGGAACAGCTCTGCTGGACATGACTGAGCAGACGCTATAAGGGCAGCAAAGCTACCCATAAAGCCACAGCATAGCTCCTCAAAAATGCCCTATGCCGCAATCGGTCATCTTGAGCACGAGTACTGCACCACCATGGCTCTAACTGCCTCCCTTCACACTTCAAGCGCCCCAGGCTAAGGGCAGTGAAGAACAAAATGAATGGGTTCAAAAATAAAGTTAAGTTGCAACACTAAGTGACATAAAGAATTAAAAAGGCTAAGCCAAAATCCCATCTAAATTGTCTAAATCTGCAAAAGCTGACGTCCAGTTAGGATCCTAAATCCATTTTTCAGCTTCATAATCAGTTTGGCTCACTTTTCAAAAGTCCTAAGGTGCCCTTGGATTCATTGGGTGCTGATGGGGCCTAGCATCTTTACCACCACCCTCCAAGCAAACAAACAGAAAAGTGAAACAAAAAAACAAAGATCAGATATAGACCTGGTTTATTAAAGAGCTAAATCAACTGATTTAATTACACCATTAGTGGAAGGGTGCAACCCAGATCTTCTACGGCGCTGGACAATTTAGAATGTCTTGTAGTGACTAGGCCACAGGTTCTCAAATTATGTGTTGGGATCCCAAGTGTGGTCATGCCATCTGCAGATATTGGATACACAAGAACATAAAAAGTGCAATACTGGGTTAGGCCAGTGGTCCATCCACCCCAGCATCCGATTTTCAACAGTGGCCATCTTTGGTTGCTTTGGAGGATGTTATCAAATGGCATGATAAAAAACCAGGGGTGAAAACAGATGTGACGGTGATGAGGTGACTCCCTGGCCTGTCCCAGGTCAAACCATAGCAGTTACCACTCCTTGGGTTGGTGGGGAGGACTGTTTACACACATGCAACCCTCCCCCTGTAACCCAGGCATGGGGGCTGAAAGCACAATCCCTCCATGCCTGGGTTACGAGAGGAGGAGCTGTCCACATGGGACATAACTCTCAGGCCAATTCTGCTCAGCATGATCAGGCCCCAGGAATAGCTGCTCCCAAACAGCTGATGGAAGAGGCTGCTCCTGGGCCCCCCAGACCAACTGTTTGGCTGGCTGAGTGTGTGCACCAAACAGCTGATCAGTGGGACCTGGGAACGCCCTGATCAGCTAGGTGTGTGCACCAAACAGCAGATCAGGGGCTTGGAGGAGCATGCTCATCTGGCCCTGCTGAACCGTCAATCGGAGGCCTGTGTGGGTGCTGGAGGAGCTCCAGGCCCTATCAGGTTTTCAGCAGGGCTGGGTGAGCATGCTCCTCCAGGTTCCCTCGATCAGCTGTTTCGCAGGGCTGGGTGAGCACAGGGGCCTGATCCACCGCCCTTGCCTTAGGGCAGGGCTTAGGCACAAAACAGACGTGCGGGCCCATTAGCCCAGATTGGCCTGGCTCAGCGATGGCCCAGACTACATCTCTGAGCTTCTCTGGATGAGGCGTCCTGTAGGAGCCGGCCACCTATCCTGGGGCATATGCAGGCCAGTATCTGGAGACAATGGAGCAGATGACTCCCAGGCCAATTCACATCTGTTTTCACCCCATGAATGCGTGTTCTTCTGGTCATTTGTTAGGTGCTCAGGTTTCTCAAACCTGTTCTTCAGTGTGTTATGAATCTGGAGATCTGGTCTGCCCCAGCCTTCCTGGGAATGTAACTCTTCAGTCACACCTGAGCTCCTGCCAGCCTTCTGTCTTAGAGCAATGATTCCTGCCAGGCGGGGCCAAGAATTGGCTGGGCACTGGGCAGTGTTGAGCACTGGGTAAGACAGTGTTCAGTCTTGAAAGTGAGGATGAAGAACTGCAGCTTAGCTAGAGGTTGCATGCTAGCATTTGGAGGGACAGAAGGCTACAGAGAGAAAGTCTTCCGCGGTGCTGGGCCTGGAGGGTTTAACGGGACCTTTCTGAAGGATCTGGCAGCTGGTCCCAGTCATTCTTCTCAACTTGTACATTTGTAAATAAATGGACTCTTATATCACACAGTAAGTCTCCAGTTTTTCTCTCCTGCCAAAGGGGCACCAACCCAGAAGGGCTGCCCCTGGAACTTCCCACCGCTCAGGGAAGTAGGACGAGCAGCAAGTGAATGACCATGCACAGTGGCATGGCAGAAGAAACAGGGAATGCTGTGTGGACTAATCCTGGCTAATGTGTGCCCACATGTAGGTGCACTGCTGTTTATTAGGCTGGTGCTTGTGTGAGCAGTCAGGCCTTCAGGGGCAGAGAGATGTGAAGGACATCGACTTCTGTGCTTCTGTGCAATGCCAACCTTAAATGTGACGGGTCATTTTCAAAAATGTTTTCTCCATACTCGGTGTGGTTAAGGACTGGGCCCTGCCACTTGCTGCTCCCTAGTCAATTTATTCTAAAGAGTGACTTTCAGAGACTCTCTGTTGCTGTAGCCATGGCTCAGTTCAACAGACAGGCAACCAGGAGCACCATTGTGTTCTGACCCATCGCTAGCAACCAGCTCATCCTGGTAGCATGTCATGCCCTGGGAAGTGGGGAAATCTCAACGACGACAGTGCAAACAGTCGCGCTGACTCCATTGTGGGGATGGGGGAATGGTCCTGTAGCAGCTTAGGCTTGACTCGGGGAAGTGCCCACAGAATCTGGCCTTCAATGACCCAAGCTCATGCAGGGAATTAGCCTTTAGTGTAAAGGGTGTGCATTTTGTTATTAAAGAATAATATATGAATATATCATAATATATAATAATAAAATAACAAAAAAATTCAATTTTGTTATTTTTTTGGTAATTTCTGGTAATACCGGAAATAATAAAAAAATACTGATAATAACAGAAATTACCAAAAATGGCTGGAAATTACAGAAAAATAACAAAACCAAAAATAAATAATAAAAACAGAAATGAATAATGAAAAACAAAATTAAAACAAATGCTTTTTTTCTCTGCACACCCTTGTTAGTGTCTATTTATTTATATCTCTAAACCCTTGCCTTTTACAGCGAAAAAAATTACACTCGAGTTATCATGGGGTGGGTTTCAACCCCAAGCTGATTTTGGCCTGGGGATTGAAAGTGTGCAATACAATGTAACTTTTCTTTACAGTAGCCACACAATCTGTGCCCAGCACACACACACACACACACACACACAGACATTATAGAGTCTGTTTTACGAGAAATACCAGCTCCACACATGAATAAATAACAACCAACACTACTCGGTTTTCTTTGCAAAAACATTTTTTATTCAAACTACAGAAAATGGTTTTTATGAACTTTCACTATCTATATAGGTTAAAGTAGTGCCCCCCAAGAGTCAACCCCCCCATTGCCTCAGTTCTATCCCCCCGTGCAACCTCTTCCAGTCAGCCAGCCCCTCAGTGCCTCCATTCACCCCTGTGCCTGCCATCCCCTGCCATCACCTGCACCCCTTGCATCCCTGCACGCCTGAATCTCTGCATGCCTGCACCCCTGCTATCCCCTGCCATCCTCTGCATGCCTGCACCCTGCCATCCCCTGCCATTCCCTGCCATCCCCTGCATCCCTGCCATCCTCTGCCATCCCCTGCCATCCCCTGCATGCCTGCACCCCTGCCATCCCCTGCCATTCCCTGCCATCCCCTGCATGCCTGCACCCTGCCATCCCCTGCATGCCTGCATGCCTGCACCCCTTGCATCCCTGCCATTCCCTGCCATCCCCTGCACCCCTGCCATCCTCTGCATCCCT
>QEPC01014195.1:2962227-2974475 GCA_003113815.1 Sphenodon punctatus
GGGTGATTTCAGACGTGACGTTGACACGGTGAACCACGGTGAATACCCACCTGGGGTCACCGTGTCCCGCACGTCTGTTTGGCGGCCGCCAGATGTTGGCCACGCTCAATCGGCACATGGGGTCAATTTGAACCACGCTTCCCGGGCTAGCCGGGGGAAGGTCCCGGGAAGCGTGGTCAAACGGACCCCGGGCCGTGGCCAACAAAAAGTAACGTCTGGCCGCGTGCCACGGCCCGGGATCCCCGGCGGGATCCCGGGCCGTGGCACGATCGGCCAGACGCGGCGGCCGCATTGGCCCCGCCACCCGCCCGTCTCCTCGGAGGGCGGGCGGCGGGGTGCGTGGAGGGGGCGGGGCCGTGCGGCCGCACGTTGTGCCGCGCGGCCCCGGCCCCTCCCACTTTCCCCACCGGGATCCCCCCGGCACGTCTGTTGGGCCGTGCAGGGGTGACCCCGGCGGGGAACGAAGACGTTGGTTCCGGTACGGGGCCAAAGGGCCCCGTATTGTCTGAAAGTACCCTGTGTTGAATAATTTCACAATCACTTAATTGGATGTTGGAATGACAATAGTATTTATTTTAAAATGGGCACTGCTGTTGCTTCCATTCCTTCCAATGGCCATTCCATTTTATTAATTTCAATGCATACCCAACTTAGTTTTAATTAAACTTTTGTATACGACTCTACCCAGCTTCACTGTGCTCTGGGAGAGGCAGTGGAGACTAGTGGGTAAGAGGGACAGTTGTGAGCCATTAGTCAATTGTCTCATTCTCCCCAAGTGAAAGGAAAGGATAGAGGGAAAGGAGGCAGTGTGGGCTCAGCTCACACCCTCCTGTCCCCAGCTTCAGTGTTGATCCCAACCTGCAAAGAGAAAGAGGATTGGGGTTGAAAGACGAAGGCAAAGTGTGGATGCATGGAGCCTAAGTTGTAAGTGAGCACAATATGTGAGATGGTACAATGTCTTTACTGCTAACATGGCACAGAGGTTAAGGCGGGAGCCTTAACTTGCAATTTCCATGCTTTTTAGAGCATGATTGAATTTGCAAGTGCCTTAACTCTTCTTGTAAATCGGAGGCTTTTGATTATGGAATATCCAAGTTTTTTTGTTAAATACAATGCAATAGATAAAATTCATTGTGCTGGCACAGTAGGATGCTGAGCAGCATAACCACTATGGAAACAGAGCCTAAGGGAGACAAAGGCCTTTTTTACATGGGGGCGAGATGGGTGTGGATGGGTGGGTGTGCACACCCAGCGAACACCCAGTAGTGCCAAGCAGGGGTACATTTACACGCAGGGGGTCGTGGGAAGGAAATGGGAGGGGCCAGCAAACACCCAGCGGCCAAACACCCATCCTGGGAAGCACCCAGCAAACACCCGTGAAAGTACATTGACAGTTGGGACCGGCTGGGAAGCCCCGCCCGGCACAGCGATGGCACAACATGGTCGACCGACAAGGGTAAACGAAGCTGCGCAATGTAGCCCCCATGCAGGCAGGGCGGGAGGGAGATGGGATGACAGCCGCTACAAAGGAGCTGGCTCCACACAGCCCCGGTACAGAACCCGGACAGCCCGGCACCAGCCCCCCCCCCCACACAGCAGAGAGGCCCACACACAGCAGGCAACAGAAGCACACAGGGATGGGCACATGGCCAATGGGAGGCATGGGGGGCAGGGGGGGAAAGGCACCCACACAACACAGGCAACCCCGTGAAACCCCTTGCAGAGGCACCTGCACAAGGGGAGAGGTCAAAGCAAAGCACAACACGGACACACTGGGAGGGAACACAAACACCTTTAATAAAATGAGGAAACTGCAACAGGGGGCAACAACAACAGGGCAGGGAGGGGGATGGGGCAACAGAAGGGGGGCAGCACCAGCAGCACCAGCAGGCCCAGGACAACACCCGGTCAATAGGGCCAGTGACCCCGCATCCGGTGCCAGCGCTCAGCCTGTGCACTTTCCAGCTGGTGCAGCTGCTCCAGAACATGCAGGAGGAGCTCCAACAACTCCCCCTGCTCCCAGGTCCGCTTCGTGATCATGGCTTGCACTGAATGGGACAGAGGGAGAGGAGACAGCCATCAGAGCCAGCCCCGGGCACCAAGGAACAGAACCCCCCACTGAGGGACACAGGTACAGGGCCCAGCAAACAGGCAGCACACTCACAAATGTCATCGAACAGCCGCCCCACTGCCTGCATGTCCCACGCTCCCCGCTCCAGCTGCAGCACCATCCCACCCAGGTGCAAGATCGCCAGCAGCATGACAACAGTAGCTGCAGGAGAGAAGGGACAGGGCAATGGGGAACGCCCACACCTACGGGCCCTGAGAGGGCTGGGGGAAGCAACAGCACCAGGGGCACACCCCACATGCTGACAGCCATCACCCAGAAGAGCATCCGAACCCTGCATGAAGGGGGATCAATTGGGCCAAAGGCCGGGGCCACCACAAGCCCTACTCACGCTCAGCCACCCAGTGCCCATCCATCGCCACCACCATAGACAGCCCGCACCAATAAGGGGCGACAGCAGAGGGGAGCGGAGGGGAGGGAAAGGGCCACACCAATGCACAGGCGAGTCCAGGGGGAGCCTGACTGACTGCCCACCGCCAATACCACCCCTTGAGCAAGTCCAGGCAGCAGCGCCCAGCAGGGAAGCTGCCAGGGGAACACATAGCACACAACCAGCGCCCACCCCACAGGCCCAGAACCCACCAGTATAACCAAGCACACCCCCTGCACACAACCACACAGATGGGGGCAGGAGAGCTGCCAAGGGGAAGGGGCACCCAGCGACCGCAGAAGCAACAGAAGCAAGGCAGGACAGACCATAACAGAACAGCAATTTATTGGCTCCTGGGAAATGGGGTCCCCCAAGCACAGAGAGGCAGAGCAGGGGGGTGCAGGTGGACCCATGCCCGGGCAAGAGACGTACAACAGGAGGGCACAGGAGCGGTCGCGCAGAGCAGGCGAGGGCACCAGGGCAGCAGCAGCGGGAATGAGCAACAGTCACCCAGAGGGGGCAATGCGGTCCAGGGAATCCAGACAGCAGCCAGCAGCAATGCAGGCAGCAGCACACAGCCTGATCGGAAGCATGGGGGGGTGGGGGGAGGAGAGGCAATGCACCGTCCAGGCACCGGGGTGACTGAGAGCGGGTGGCAGTGAGGGGCAGCGCTTCTGGGGCAGCGACCCCAGTGCTAGACCCTCCCACGTGAACAGGCCCCTTTGGAAACCTTGGGAGCACATATGAACATCCACCAGGAAGCGGGGAAGGAGGAGGTCCTCTCTGGCAGCCACAGCCCACGCAGCTGGAAGGTCCTTCACCAATTGAAGAGTGGCGAGCTCTGCAGCAGAGGGGTCCCCAGTCCGGAGTGGGCCACCAACCTCGGAGGACAGCAAGCCCAGGTCCCACAGGAGGGTCCCCACGTCCAAGGGTGCATGCGGGATGCCTCAGGCATGCAGGAGGCTGCCAGTGCACAGGACAGCAACAGGGGGACCCCCAGACAGCAAGGCGAGACCGAACCTGGGTAGCTCTGTCAGCAGGCGAGCCGCCGTTAACTCTACAGTGGCCCATGGCACGACAATGGTGGGCGGGTGCCCCCAAGGACGCTGGCACAGGGGGGTGAAGCAGAGCTCTAGAGAATGGTCTTGGCATGCTGGGACCCCAACCTGGTGACCCATCGTCCACATGTACAATGACAGGAGCCAGAAGCCATCCTCCACTGACAGGGGGTTGTCCAATGCTCACCAACAGCTGCATGTTGGGGCTCAGCCAGAGGGCTGCCAACAGCATGTCCGCAAAGGGTGACCATGCCTCCTATACATCCCCCAGATGAGGGTCCCACAGAATGACCAGCTATGGCAGGAGTGTGGCCCGCTCCGGTGAAGCAACAGGCGGGAGACGGAGGGCTGCTGCAACTGGAACGAACACGGAACGAGTGGCTACCCTCACCCACAGGTGGCCTTGCATGCCAGAGATAGGCCGGCCCACTGGGGACTGGGCACTGCAACCCACACACAGGACAGAAGGGATGTAGCACAGGTGCCGACAGATGAAGGAGGCCATGGCCGGGCACTGCGCCAGGTTAAGGAACCAAGCCAGGTATTGTATCCACACTGTGCACAGCTGCAGCATGCAAAGGCAGACCCTGGCTGGGGGGGCTGTAGTGCGGGTGCAGAGGCAGGGGTACCCTGGGGTCCGTGCGGTCCCATCCCCCCCGGCTGGCATGTGGCCGGCGCACTCGTGGGGATGCTCAGCTGGACCTGGCACCCGATTGCAGCCGCAGCACACCCCCAATGCAGCACCAATCGGTGCCCTGCCCACACCAGCCTACACAGTACATAAGGGACCCACTGCAGGCGGTTGGGCGTCGGACGGAGGGGCTGTAGCATGGGGTTGAACAGCACACAGAGAACAGCGACCCCAGGCTGGGTGGACACAGAGGAGCTCCTGTGATACCAGGGAAGAGTGGGCCATGGGCACAGGTCGGACAACGGCATGTACAGCGCTCATGGCACGTGCCAGCGGAAGGGGGCTCGGAGTGGGGAGCTGCAGAACCATGCTGCCAGGGGACGAGAACCCACAGCCCAGGAACGTGCTGCTGCACCTCCTGGGTGCAGCCCTCCTGATGCTGCGCATGCTGCTACAGAAGATAGCCCTGCTCCAACTGCAGGGTCAAAGGTCTGTCTTCCTGGGGGCACGGCGGCGGAGGGCAGCAAACCTCATGAGGGCGGTGATCGTGCGATGGGTGAGGCGGGTGGCCGTCCGATGCCGCACACTGTTGGGCTCCGCGGTGTCCCAGCAAGGCCAGCTCATCCTGGCCCGACGGACCCTCAACGTGTATGCCCGCCGCATGACCCTACCGACCCTGCAATGGCACTGGTCGCGCTCTCGCACCAATGACTGGTGGGAGAACATGTTGGCCACCTGGACGGATGGGGAATGGTCGGACCACTTCCGGATGCCCCGCTCCCTCCTGACCCACTTGGGGGAACTCCTCAACCCCCACCTTCAGAGGCGGGAGATGAACATGCACTTCCCACTGCCACCCAGGATGCGCGTGGCCATGGCGATGTGGTGGCTGGCCACCCTGGATTCCTGTAGGAGCGTGGGGGAGCAGTTCGGGGTGGGCCCCACAACAGTGAACAGGGCCCTCAATGATGTGTGTGACCTGCTCGTGGAGCTCCTCTTGGAGCGGGTCATCCAGCTTCGTGACCCCGAGGAGGTGACGTGTGAGTTCGAGGAAATGAGGTTCCCACATTGCATCAGGGCCATTGACAGCACCCACATCCCCATCATACGCCCACCTCATGCAAAGATTGACTACATGAACCAAAAACAGGCCTTCTCCATCAATCTTCAGGCCGTAGTGGATCATAGGAGCCTCTTCATAGATGTGTACACAGCCCAGTCAGGGTGGAGTCACGACACGCGTATCCTGCGTGCCTCCCCCTTCTATGCACGCATGTTCAACGGGGAGATCGCCCCTAACCTGTACTGCGTGATAGAGGGGATTCCCATGGCCCCTGTTGTGATAGGGGACCCCGCCTACCCGCTCAGCCCATGGCTCATGCGGGCCTATCCAGTGGCGCGCAACCCGGACCACCGCCTGTTCAATGAGCGCCTATTGTCCACATGCAGCGTGATGGAGCAGGTCTTCGGGCTCCTTGAGACACGCTGATGCCTCCTGCTGAACAGGAGCCAATTCGACCTGGACCACACCCTTATCCTCATCCTGGCAGCGTGCATCCTGAACAATGTATGCGAGACATGGGGCGCTGCCCTGGACAACCCACCACCAGTGCGCAGGGTCGGCCCAGTGCCCCTGTACCAACATGCCCAGAGAGGGGTGTTCCAGCGCATCTCAGAGGAGAACAGGGATGCCATCTGCTGCTGCATTGTTGCCCAGACAGCCGAACGCAGGGCACCACCTGACCCACATCCGTCCTGTGAATCCCTTAAATAAAGGTGGGTAGGTACTACCCTTTACCTGCAACCATGCCTCTGTTCCATGTGTGGACTAGGGGGACCTGGGAACAGGTCCCATGGGTCAATCAATCAAAGTTTATTGTATAGCCAATGACTTTTACAATCAAATATCATATATAACAAAATAAAAAACAATATACAACAACAAACAATACAATACAAATGTACAATAACACATCTAAAATGTAGGCGCCAGAATCATAATCATTATTCAGTTTACATAACGCACCTAGCACCTTCTTAAGACAATGACTCCAAAAAAGGCTCAAGGTCCTGACATTAGGTATAGTGCCATTGCTACTCAACCCACCCATTGTTGATTCTAGGCCATAGATCCTACCTTCTACGTTCATTCCATAAAGAAAGGGGCAAACCTCCCAAATCCTAGCTCCCACCTCTAAATTTTGTTGCTAAACAATCCAAGGGAGGGGAAAAAAGAACCCTTACTTCTTCAATATAGTGGCTCTAATAACCAGTGTTGAAAGGGCAAAATTGGACACTGCCCTTGTTAGGCACGTATCCTTAGGACTTAGCAATTTCTTCAACAGCCTCGTTCTAACAACTGCCTGGGGCCTTTGGAGAAAATCACCCAGGAATTTTAGGCGTGGGCCCACCTAGGTGGGGCAGTCCAGGAATATGTGTTCCACCGTGTCCTCCTTCCCAGACTTGCACAGCTGACAGGTCCTTCTATCATGAGAAATACCCTTATACCTCCCCTCGACTGAGGCAGAGGGGAAGGTATTAGTGCACAGTCTCGTAAAAGCTATTCGCCTGGGAGGGTCCTGCCATTCAAAAAGATAGGTGGATTCTAAGGCCTGTGGACCAAGGAACTCTATTCCCGGGTCCACTTTCTGTGAAGATAAAACTTAAAGTGCCTGTTCAGTTTACACAAGCTGGTCCCTAAGCCGCTGATACATTAGCCTTTTGAAAACTTTTGTACCAACCCTGTAGAAAACCTCCGGCGAGAACCCCAAGGTTGTATCTGGAGATTGACATGAGACAGCCACGGGTTAAGTATGCCAGAAGTCAGAGCCAGAGTTAGAAGCGAGGCCCCAGTCTGGGGGACGGACATTAGTTTGGTCCAATAATTAATTGTCTGTTGTAATGCAAGAACTTTAATTGTAACTGATCTTGTTTCCAATCTGGAGATCACCTGGGGGAGACCCTGCGGAGCACCCAAAACAGAGGTAAGAAAAGTGTTTTGGATGCTTTCCATATTGTCCAGAAAATCCAAACACCACACGGGAGCTGCATAAAGTACCTGACCCATCACCTTAGCCCTGTATAAAAGTAACGCAGGAGCAATCTATTTACCTCCCTGACAAAAGAAAAACCTGGTTATGGCAGCTGTAGTTTTCCTTGCCCTGGATTTAGTTAGATCGAAGTGTGTTTTCCAGCTAGCGTTGGCAGAAAAGGTAACCCCCAGATACCTAAAGTTGGAAACCTGTTCCAATGTATACCTCCCAATTGGCCAGGCCTGTCCAGACTTCCTTGGCCTCTGTCCCACAACCAAGATCTTAGATTTAGAGTGATTAATTGCTAGACCTTCCCTAGTGCAATACTCAGCGAAAATGCCAAGTTGCCTCTTGAGGCCAATTTCTGTTTGGGCTAGGAGCACAGAATCATCTGCATACAATAGAATTGGCAGATGTCTGTGTGCCACCAAAAGGGCATGCGTATCCTTGGAGTTCATAAATTGCACCACATCATCCAAGTATAGATTGAAGAGTACTGGGGCGAGCAAACACCCCTGCCTCACTCCTCTTTCTACAGCCACTAGTGCAGACAGGGCACCCTTTGAGTTAGGCCTAACTTGGAGCAAGTTCCCTGTGTGCAGTTTAACAATCAGATAGAGAAGTCTAAGATCAATTGTAGTAGCCCTTAACTTCACCCATAGCTGCTCCCTACTGATAGAATTGAAGGCCTTTTCAAGGTCCATAAATCCTAAATATAATTTGTCCTTGAGGGAGGTATATTTCTTAACCAGCGCAGAAAGCAAGATGATGTGGTCCAAGGTAGTCTTCCCTGCACAAAAGCCAGCCTGCTCAGGTGAAATGAAACCCGCCTGGTCTATCCAAGTTTTCAGCTTGTCCAGCAACAGTTGGGTGTAAAGCTTCCCTATCACACTGAGCAGGCTGATCGGCCGATAGTTTGCAGGAAGCCGGGGGTCTCCCTTCTTGAAAATGGGTACCAACGTGCTCTTAAACCAGGAGGTAGGGATTATGCCTGTTCTACTTATTTCAGAAAAGAGAGGTGTCAAGATGCCTGTCCACCAATCCAGGAAGGTCTTTAACAGATCTGGCGTAACTCCATCTGGACCCGGGGCTTTCCCAGTCCTAAGGGTTTGAATTAAGATCTTAACTTCCTCCTGCGTGATTGGTGCCCAGTGCTCAAAGATGTCCCAAGGCTCCATAAGGACCCTGCCCGCATCAATGGACCTGGAAGCATACAAGGCTCCATAAAAGGATTCCCAATCCTGCACTGTCAATAAGGAGGCACAGATAAGTACCCCTTTTCCTTTTAAAGAGCCGAAATAATGACCAAAACTGGGTATGATTGTTCTTGACTGCTGCACAGTGCAAAGCCAAGCATTGTGCTCTGCAGTGGGCATTTTGCTTCCCAGTCAATAATTCCCTATAGCATGTCCTTTGTGAGGAAACCAATTCATGGAGGGGCCCGAAGGGTATGATCCCAGTTTTTTAACTAACCTTCTAAGTTTTGCCCTTTCTTTCTTGCATTCCTCATCCAACCAAGAGGGGGGCTTCCCAACACCCCTGGGTACATCATGTACAGTTATGTACCGAAAAAGCAGGGGCTCCAGCAGATGTAAGAGAGTCTCATACCAGATTAAGTCTGGAGAGTTCCGGGATGCAGCAAGCAAGAAGAGATCTCTAACTTCCCAAGAGTTAATAAATCTCTCAAAGGACCCCTTCATATCTTCCACCTGAATCCGGTTTACTTTGGTCCTCTTAACCAGTTCCTCTAAACGACACCCCATCCTGCCACCCATTCACTCAACTTCGAAGAGAATTGGAAAGTGGCAGGTATCTGGCCTCGGGATAACCTCCATCTTAATGATGGAGTCAAAACCCTCACATGGAATTAGAAAGTAATCTATAACACTAGACCCACCTATTCCATGGAAAGTAAAGTTCCCTTCCAAGTCACCTGGGAACCTACCATTTACCACCTCCAATTCAAGATTTTCCAGAAGCAGTTCCATATCCTCCCTCTGTGGATTCACCCCCTTATCCTGTGAAGATCGGGGGAGATAAAAAAAACCTATAACCTGACTCTTCCGGGTCAACTTCATGACATAGAATGCTAGGATCTCCCAATCTGGCATTAAAATTACCCCCTACATAAAGGGTCGCCTTACGGAATTGCTTCCTGGCTTCTGTAATCGCTTTGGACATTTCTGATCAAATCTCTGAGTTGTAGTACTTGGAACACAATGGGGAATATAAACGTTACCCAAAAGGAGTTCCGATCTACCGGGTGACGAACAATGGTAGAGTACAAAGTACGAACTGTACATACATAACATCTTTATTGAAAAATGTAAATCATTCGCAACCATCAGGGCTAGCCCCCCCTGGGCCTACCTCCAACAGACAAGGGGGTAGCCTCTAAGGTGTATACTTTAAAACTACTGAGAAAAATCTTATCTGAACCTTCTGACAGCCAAGTCTCCTGGAGCAAAATGATATCAAACTGACTGAGAAATAAAAGAAAATCAAAATCCAGACAGTGGATTTTCCATCCCACTATGTTCCAGGAGAGGATCAAAAGATGGTTGGCAAGCTCCCCGTCTAGTCACATATCATCAGAAGGGGCCTGATTTAAAAGTGGTACCTGTGGTAAGACTTTATTCGGGCTAGAAATCGCTAATGGGGGCCCCATACAAGGTTCCGCAGGATTCCCCGTCGCTAGCAGTCCCTCCCCCTGAAGAGGAGGGTTACTAGTCTCTCCTCAAGGGCAAGCCTCTGCTCCCCCCTCCGGGGGCAGCATAGAACTAATGCTCACCTGTGCTGGCCTTAGAAGCTTCCCCTGACACGGGGTTTTTTCCCTAGCTTCTTGCCTTGTCCTCCCCTCCTCCAAATCTATCCAAAGGCAACCAATAGAGGTGGCAGGAGTTGGCCTCGAGACACAGGTCCCCTTATTCACAAGTACATCCCAGTTCTTGACTTCCCATGCCTTTTTTATGGGGTTCTCAGCCCTCTGGTCACCCAGGGTTCCTAGGTGATCACGGCCCACCCTCCTGTCTACCGTGGGTCTACAGCTATTCGTTTGCAGTGACAGTAGCTGATCACGAACCAGTTCCAACCTCTCCACCAGCTCAATTGGTGTGACCTCAGAAGAGGGATGTCGTGAGGTCCCCTGGCTCTGTGGGCCTTGTATACCCTTAATCGGTTTCTGTTCCCTAACCACCTCCACCTCCATAGTATCTGCTTCCTGCAAAACACTGCTTGTCTCTACTGAGCTTGCTACCTGTGACAGATGGAGTCTCCAGCACTCGCACATGTATCACCAGGAATAGAAGATATGAAACGCTGCTCTTATACTTCCCGGACCGTCCCCACTAATGGGCACAGACATAACGGGAACATTATCCATTTGTCTTGAAGGTGTCTGAAAAATCTGCGGGTCCCGTGGGTTGCCTGGGTGCAAGCACCCTCCCCTCGCTGTCGGCCATGGGGTGCGTGGGCCCCGCAATGCCCTGCAGGCCAATACTCGCCGGCTCACCTGTGCAGGTTCACTGTACACCTGTTCCAGCCACCTCAACTGCATGAAGCCTCACTGGGCTGGCCCCCGGCCCCATCAGCTGGGCAGGGACTGTACAGAGTCCCCAACCAGCTGGTGCCCCCTGCATGCCGCCCCCCCGGCCACATGTCCCGGGACAAATGAAGTGACAGCAAGGTAAAGGTACAATACATTTATTGGAAGGGGAACTGTACAATGGAGGGGGGGTGGGGGTTAATGGTTTGGGCGCCCGCTCCCCCTCTTGGCCACACCACCGGGGCTTGCAGGATGGCGTGCCCTGGCTGCAGCTGACTGCAGCACTCTGTGGCCGGACAGCCCAGCCTCCCTGTCATCCACTGGCTGCTCCATACTGGCCTCCGCTGACGGTCCCTGCATGGACAAACAAGAATGGGGTAAGCGATCCTCATGTGCACTCATCTCTGTCCCATGTCTGGGCCTGGGCCATTGGGTGCCCCATGGTCATCCAGGGAGCCCCCTACTCCCCACACAAGCATAACACGTGCCATAGGGCGATCCCTGTTGGTGTGAGCCCCTGACTGGCCCACCCATGGTATTATGGCACATGCCCGTTCCAGTACAGCATCACAGAGCCTGTACACGTGCCTCTGGCAATGGCCATTGCTTCCCAGCTCATGTAGTGCATGTGCTCAGAGTGGGTTCTACAATGTGTTCCCTACCGGGATCCTGCCTTGCGCAGGTCCCCAGATTCCCAGTGGCCCCCCCTTGGTGTTGCACCCCCTAACCCCAGGGGCCTGGGATGCTGCAGCCTTACCAGAGGGGGGGCAACCACCATGCGTGGTTGGTCGTCCTGGGGTGCACAGTCCTGGGGTGAGGGCGTTGCCTCCTGGTGGAGGGGTTGGGGTGGCAGCAGGGGTGAGACCATGAGGGTGTAGGCTGGAAGGGCAGCCCCGCCAGCGGGTCTGGTTGCCCTATATGGGGGAGGGGGACCCCATGGACCAGGACCAGGTAGGGTCAGGGCCAGTCCCAGCCATGTGCCACATGTGCAGCGGCACATGGCCCCGCCGCCAGCTGGGGCCCCGCACTTGCCTGGCTGGGAAGCAGGCTGCAGCCAGCTTCTCCCCCAGAAAGTGATTCTTCCTCCCCTCCCTGGCTCCAGAACCCATCCCTCACCTGTCTCTGCCTTCTAGTAGAGCTGCAGCGGCACTGGATCGGGCTGGGAGATAAGGCTGTTTGTTTACAAACAGCTCCTCCCCAGTGCTGATCAGAAGGTTGCTACCTTGTAAAGAAGGTTCTTCGAGATGGCTCCCAACATTCTCACACCTGAGTTGTGTGCACTCACCCTGTTCAAATAATAGACCACAAGATGGTCTTGAGCTCCTCTGGTATAAAAAGAACCCTCCCCCTCTGAATGACAGTTCCTTTCAACCCTTTCTAGAAATATAAGAAAAGAATTCCATGCGGGGCTGGAAGGGTGGGTGTTGTGAGAATGTTCGGAGCCATCTCAAAGAACCTTGTTTGCAAGGTAGCAACCTTCTGTTC
>QEPC01014195.1:3004041-3015216 GCA_003113815.1 Sphenodon punctatus
TTACAGGCAGGGAGGGCTGTGGCCAATATGTATCCAGAAGCTGCCACTCTAGCCCCAGGACCCACCATCAGGGTTCTGGGGCCAAATTACAGGCAGGGAGGGCTGTGGCCAATATGTATCCAGAAGCTGCCACTCTAGCCCCAGGACCCAGCGTCATGGGTCCAGGGTCATCATTCCTCTCATGGAGGCGATGTCATTCCAACCCATCAAGAAACAGCCACTCCAGCTCCACGACCCACTGTCGGGGTTCTGGGGCCAAGTTAAAGGCAGGGAGGGCTGTGGCCAATTTGTATCTAGAAGCTGCCACTCTAGCCCAGGACCCAACGTCATGGGTCTGGGGCTATCATTCCTTGCACAGAGAGCCGATTTCCCAAAGCATCAAGCAACAGTCACTCCAGCCCCAGGACCCGCTATCAGGGTACTGGGGCCAAGTTACAGGCAGGGAGGGCTGTGGCCAATATGTACCTAGAAGCTGCTGCCACTCTAGCCCCAGGACCCACTGGATCCAGCAGGGGTATTGCAAAGCCAGGGATACCTCTGACAGGACTAGAAGCCAGGAATCTGTGCTTCTACTTGGATTTACTGGAATACATTGTGTATGAGGAATTCAAGTCAAGACCATGTTCCGAGAGGGGAACTGGCTACCTGGACAGCAAGGCTGAAGAGGGGGCCAAGGATTCAGAGAGTAGACAGACAACTCCCAGGAGGGGGAAGAAAGGACCTAGCCATTTAAGCATTTGAAGGACAATGTGACTTAGGACCAGAAGGCGGGCGTGGCTCCAGAGGAATGCACACACAGTACACATGAGAGGAAGTATATTTGTGTGTGTCGTCAACTTCCCAATTTTTTGGAATGCTTACTGCTAGATTGTCTTCTTTGTTGCCTTTGCCTTTTGTATTCTTGACTCAGCAGTTAGGATGCTCCACATGGTCTCCCAACTACAAGATGCCTGTTGTGGTCCCTTGCAAACTCTATTCTTCCCTCACCCCACTTCCCCTCACTGTTCTGTGTAGCCCAAAGGATTTTCAGCCTGCACTCAGTTTCCTGACAGCGTGCCCCTTCCCCCCCTCTCCCAGTGACAGGCACCAGGTAGACAGCACAGCCCCCCCTTCCCCTAGCCCTTGTTATTTTCTACCCACAGCTGCTGTGCACCCTCTCTACTCTTACTGGATTCTAACACAGCTTGCAACCTTGAAAAATCTTGGACATATCTGTCCTTGCTTGAACAGTCAGCAAGCAAAGAGCAGGTGGTGAGAAACAATAGGCTTATGGAATCAGTATTTACTGTGCTGGTCTCTGCCAAGGACAACCATCAACCTCTTTCTCTGGGTGCAGACTATAATAGACAGTCAGGGCCCCGCACTCTTGGTGGGGGTAATGGGTTTGGCAAGTATGCTGAAGCACTGACTTTGATGGCATTGTCTTTGTTTCTCCATCTCCCCTTTCCTTTCTCATTCCAGAAATACTTTGAGTGGAATCCTGACCTTCCCCTCTCTAATGCAGAACACGTCTTCAACCTTTGTGCCCACAAGTGATTGAAAAAGGGAGATGTTATGGCTGAGCATACACACCTGTGGCAATCTCATTCAGAAACCATCCCCCAATCCCTACCAGAGAGTCGTGGGAGAGGAAGGGAATTCCAGTTACAGATGCAGAGGAGGAGAGAAGAGCAGAAATTGGAAGAGATGGAAAGAGAAAAGAAAAGAAATGAGTAGATGAAGCACTTGAAGCACCAGACATTCAAACTGGAATGGAGTTCTTGGTATCTAGCTTACAGCACTCACCTACAGTCAGTGCCCTTATCAACAGCATTGTAGCTCTTAGGGTGTCTCTCCCCATCCCCCAGCTGGCCCATGGCCAACAGGCCCCGGGAGCTTGCTGCTTGTCATGGAAAACAGAGGAGTGCTTACTTACTCAACAGCCACAACCCCCAATTCCCTTCACCCTCTCTCACTGGGGTGGGCCCAGTCTGAAACCCAAAGAGCTGCACTTATCCGTCACAACAGGTTTCACACTTGTACTCACCAACTTTTAATACAAATAAAGTTAAAATAAATTTAATACAAATAAACCACTGGTCTGTTTAAAATGCCAACCCAGATGCACAAACCTTAATAACGTTGGTCAGAGACTGCATGGAGCTGAAAGCCCTCCCTGCTCCCTCTCCCTTTTGAAGTTACTCCAGGGTTTGGGCAGAAAATGCCTCCAGTTCAGGACTGGGCTGTTCCCTTTCCCTAACAGATACAGGACTGCAGGCCAGGGCTGCCAGACGACTGGGGCCCATCATTCCCCCCTCCCTCTCAGATCCCCAGGACTTGACTGGCTCCCCTCCCCAACCCTCCCCCAGCTCCTGGGCACCATGGTGGAACAAGAGAAGCTCATCAGGGATTGGGTAGGCTGAGGGCACAGTGGGAGTTGAAAGTCCTCCTCGCTTCCTCTCTGTGTAATTTACTCCTGTGAGACTGGGTTGGGAGGCATGGACAGAGTGACTGACTCTCACCACCCTTTCTGGCTCTTGGGCACACACAGCAGAGTGGGGTGAGGCTCTCAGGGAGATGTTCTCAGTCACTGCTAGGGATGTGCAAACGCGGTTCGGACGTTTGGAGTTCGGCCCAAACTCAGCCAGTTCAGACGGCCAAAACGGATGCCCGAAACGAACGTGGAAACCCCCGAACAGTTTGGCCACGTTCGGATGAGTTCGGGCTGCATTCAGGCAGGAAAAACCTGGCTGGCAGGATCAGGGATGGTGGGGGGCAGTTTCCAGCTGAGGAGTGGTGGAGAGGCTTGGACTAGCAGTCAGCCTGCCCAATCACCAGGTCCATTCCTCTTTTCCTCAGACCACTGGCTTGGCAGGGGCTGGGCTGCACAGAGCCAATGGGGCTTGTGGTAAGGCAGGCACAGCAAGTAATAAAAGTTACTGCCCTCCCCTCCCTTCCAATTCATTCTGAGCTAGCCACTGATCCGGTCAGCAGGCGTTTTCAGAACTCTCCCTCTCCCAGCAGTTTGTGTTCCTCCCAATCTATTGCCATCCTCCTCCTATTTCACCCATTTCCACACATTTACCTCATAATTTCATTTATTTAGATGAGATTAGATAGATTTAGGTGTTATTTTTATTTTTACCCCTTCCCGTGTTGTTTCTCCCTCCTCTCCATTGAATCCTTTCCTCCTCTATCCCTGATTCCCTTCCCCTGTTTTGGGATTTATTTAGAGTAGGATTAAAACACTGGCATCCACTGCTCCTGCCTGCCGCTTAGCAGCACAGTGACATGCCTTGAGGTGCCTCGCCATGGCAGTTGTGCCAAGGTTGGTGAGCACCTGTCCACACTTCGCCACCTTCTGGCACAAACTGCACTGCACCTCCCTGGGATCATCTGCCTGCACCAACTTAAAATGTGCCCATACGGAGGATTTTTTGCCCCCTCCTGACTTCTGACCTACACTGGGTGATGAACCACTGACAGCGCTGATGGGACGGGCAGAACATGGTGGCGACACAGCTCTTGGAGGGATGTGTGGCCGGTCCTGTCCAAAGTGGCCAAGGCTCTGTTGTTCTGCCCACCAACAAGTGTCCCCAGTGAGTGGGTGTTCTCTATGGCAGGGGACATTTGCTTGCCGCACTGCCGCAGACTGGGGGCCAAGTTCATGGAGCAGTTGCTTTTCATCAAGGTCAGCCCACTGCCGGGATTACCCGAGATGCCCCTGGACATGGATTGATGGTGCAGTGGAACATGCCATTCCATGCCAGGGGCAGTCTTCTTGGGACGGGGCTCCTCTTCAATATGGGCTGCTGCTGCTGAGGTGCTGTCCCTCCCTCCCAATGCCCGGCGCCTGCCCTGCCTTCTCTTTCTATCTCTCACTAGACAGTCTCAGCCGGCCTATCTGACTGACTTCATGATGCTGGGTGGCATTGGGAAGCTGTAACCCTGCCAGCTGGCCTCTGGCTAGACGATCTCAGCCCGCCTTCCTGACTGGCTCTCTCTTGCTGCACAGTCTTCACTAGGGATTATTATTATTATTATTTATTTATTATTATTATTATTATTATTTATTATTATTATTTATTAAGTAATAAAATAGACACAGTCCCTGCCCCTAGGGCTTACAATCTGAGAGGCAGGAGCTGGGGGAGAGACATAGGAAGGGGAACAGAGGGAGAGACAAGGGGTCTAACATTCATGAAGATGCGAGGTCTCAAGTGCAAGTACTTGGCTTGGTTACGATGAGAATGACAGCAGGCAGGTCCATGTGGCAAGGATAAGGGTAAACAGACCATAGGTAAAGGAAATAGTGGCTCAACAGGATAAAGAGTCAGACAGGGATGACAAGTCTAATAGTTCGGTCAAACTGAACCAAACTTTCGAACCGAACTCGAATTCGACTGAACTGTTCGGTCAAATTCAAACCAGTTTGGAAGGCCAAAAAACACCCGGTTTTGAATGTACAAACTTGGTTCGGAAGTTCAGAATTCAACTGATCAAGAATAGTTCAGTCGACTGAACCAAACTTTCGGAGCGATCCGAACATTCGGACCGAACCGAACCGAACCGAACCGAATTTCCGAACTCAGTTCTGTTTGCACATCCCTAGTCTTCACCAGCCCATCTGAGTGCCCTGCCAAGGGCCCAGCCTGCCTTCCCTACTGCCTCTCATGCCATGCTGCCTGTCTGCCCACCCTGGTTGCCAACCTCGAACCTGCCTGCTGCCTCTGCTGCCTCTGCTGTGTCATGGATTCTGTGCCCCAAGTAATCCAATGCCCGCTGCTGCTGCCTCTTCTGTGCCATGGGTCCTGTGCCCCAAGTAATCCAATGCCCGCTGCTGCTGCTGCCTCTGCTGTGCCATGGGTTCTGTTCCCCGGAAATCCAATGTCCGCTTCTGCTGCCTCTGTTGTGCTATGGGTTCTGTGCCCCAGCAATCCAGTGTCTGCTGCTGCTGCTGCCTCTGCTGCCTCTGCTGTGTCATGGGTTCTGCTATTGGGCAATCCAATGTCTGCTGCTGCTGCCTCTGCTGCCTCTGCTGTGCCTTGGGTTCTGCTACCGGGCAATCCAATGTCTGCTTCTGCTCCACCGATGCCTGGCAGCCTGCAATGCGCGGCCAAGTAGGGGTGCCAGGCCAGCCACCAAGCCCCAAGCCTTCCCTGCCTCTGCTGCTGCCTCTGTGTCTCAGGTGGCCAGTCATGCCCCCACAGGCACCCCCAGGGGCCAAGCACCGATCCTGCCTTCCCAGGTAATCTAGGGTGCCAAGCCCCAAGCCTTCTGAGTCTCTGCTGCTGCTGTGTCTCTGAGGTCCTGCCATGCCCCCACAGGCACCCCTGGAGCACCCCAAGCCTCCAGGCAGCTGAATTTTCCAAATGTTTGGGGAGATCTGAACTCCATGGGACCGAACCCATGAACCCAAACTAAGTTTTTGGGCAGAATGGCAGAACGGCAGAACATCCAAACCCCGTTCTGTTCGCACATCCCTAGTCACGACCCCTACATTATGCAACTCCCTTGCCCTGGAGGTTTGTTTGAGCCTGAGCCCGAGGGGCTTCCAGAGACAGCGGTATTTGAAAAGGAAGCTGGGCAGGGATAGGGGTGGGTTTAGTGGGTGGTTTGGGGCTAGGGTTGTAGGGGGTTGGGTGTGGGGAATTTGGAGGTGGGATTGAGTGGGTTTGGTGGGTGGTTGTAGGAGGTTTGGGGGTTAAGGGTGTTTCTGTATGAGTTTATTATTTGTTTACTGTTTGTGAGCTTCCCTGAACATCTGGGAAGGGCAGCATATAAATGTAAATAAAACGAATAACTAGATAGATAAAATACCTGCCCCAGGCCAGAAGTGCCCTCTTGGAACTGCCCCCACTGCAGAAGCTCCAGACCTCTTTGGGGGACAGAGAGGCATTCTTGGTGGCTGCCTCCCAGCTTTGGGACTCCCTTCCCCTGGAGGGTCTCTGAAGCCTGAACCTGAGCATATTCAGAAGTCAAGGCAAGACCTTTTTATAAGGCTTGGATTTGAGCAGGTAGGGACAGGGGTTGGAGGGTTGGGGTGGGACTGGTTTTAGTTACTGATGAAATGAGGACGCCGTGTTCTTATGAGAGCTTGGATGTTCTCACGGAAGGTTTTGAGAATCTTGTGAGATTCTTGAAAATCCCCCCAAAATGCTTTGCGCATGCGCAAATTGCCTGCTTTGGCCATTCTGTGCATGTGTGATCCCCAGCGGCCACTTTGTGCATGGGCAGAATGATTTTTTTTGAGGTTTCTCAAAAATCATGCGAACCCCCAAATGCTCTGCACATGCACAGAATGGCCACTTTCACCATTCTGCACACACACAGCCCCGGTGGCCATTCTGCACACACACAGCCCCGGTGACCATTTTGCACACGCCGTGCAGTGGCCATTTTGCACATGCACGGCCACGGTGGCCATTCTGCACACACAGCCCCGGTGGCCATTCTGCACACACACGGCCCCGGTGGCCATTTTGCACACACAGAGTCCTGGTGGCCATTCTGCACACGCACGGCCCCGGTGGTCATTCTGCACACGCATGGCCCTGGTGGCCATTCTGCACATGCATGGTCCCGGTGGTCATTCTGCACACGCACGGCCCCGGTGACCATTCTGCACACTGACGGCCCCGGTGGCCATTCTGCACACGCACAGCCCCGGTGGCCATTCTGCACACGCATGGCCCCGGTGGCCATTCTACACATGCCGTGCAGTGGCCATTTTGCACATGCACGGCCACGGTGGCCATTCTGCACACACACGGCCCCGGTGGCCATTCTGCACACACACGGTCCTGGTGGCCATTCTGCACACACATGGTCCTGGTGGCCATTCTGCACACGCACAGTCCTGGTGGCCATTTTGCACACGCACGGCCCCGGTGGCCATTCTGAACACACACGACCACTGTGGCCATTCTGCACACGCATGGCCCCGGTGGCCATTCTGCACATGCACGGCCCCGGAAGCCATTCTGCACACGCACAGCCCCAGTGGCCATTCTGCACATGCACAGCCCCGGTGGCCATTCTGCACACGCACAGCCCCGGTGGCCATTCTGCACACGCATGGCCCCGGTGGCCATTCTACACATGCCGTGCAGTGGCCATTTTGCACATGCACGGCCACAGTGGCCATTCTGCACACACACGGCCCCGGTGGCCATTTTGCACACACAGAGTCCTGGTGGCCATTCTGCACACGCACGGCCCCGGTGGTCATTCTGCACACGCATGGCCCTGGTGGCCATTCTGCACATGCATGGTCCCGGTGGTCATTCTGCACACGCACGGCCCCGGTGACCATTCTGCACACTGACGGCCCCGGTGGCCATTCTGCACACGCATGGCCCCGGTGGCCATTTTGCACATGCCATGCAGTGGCCATTTTGCACATGCACAGCCACGGTGGCCATTCTGCACACACACGGCCCCGGTGGATATTCTGCACACACACGGCCCCGGTGGCTATTCTGCACACACACGGCCCCGGTGGCCATTCTGCACACACACGGCCCCGGTGGCCATTCTGCACACACACGGCCCCGGTGGCCATTCTGCACACACACGGCCCCGGTGGCCATTCTGCACACACACGGCCCCGGTGGCCATTCTGCACACACACGGCCCCGGTGGCCATTCTGCACACACACGGCCCCGGTGGCCATTCTGCACACACACAGCCCCGGTGGCCATTCTGCACACGCACGGCCCCGGTGGCCATTCTGCACACGCACGGCCCCGGTGGCCATTCTGCACACGCACGGCCCCAGTGGCCATTCTGCACACGCACGGCCCCGGTGGCCATTCTGCACACACACGGCCCCGGTGGCCATTCTGCACACACACGGCCCCGGTGGCCATTCTGCACACTCACTGCCCCGGTGGCCATTCTGCACACGCACGGCCCCGGTGGCCATTCTGCACACACACGGCCCCGGTGGCCATTCTGCACACACACGGCCCCGGTGGTCATTCTGCACACGCACGCATTTATTTGGTTTTACCAGATTTTATATTTTTCTATTGTAAGCTTCCCTCAGCCTACTGAAAAGTGTGAGATATTACTCAAAATAAATAAATAAATAAATAAATATATTGTGGGCATGTGTTGGGGGGGGGAGGGGCGGGGAATCTGAGTCCAAGCAGTTAATTCATTCTGTTTTTACAAGCAGACAGTGCTATTTTTTGTTTGTGCTGCTTTCCTTGCTGCTTCAGCAATGGCTGAAATTCCTTGATGATGTCATAGACGCCAGATCATGCTAAGTTGCAAGCGGCACGGTTTCCCTGGATGGTCTTTCAGGAGAAGCAGACACTGCCGCTGCCACGCCCCTGCCAACAGCTTTGAGATGAGATTGCGGATCCCCACCCGAGGAACACAGTCACTCTGCAGACTGCCCATTCCACTGCCATCTTTCTCAATTCCAAACCCCAGTTGGACAATGTTTTTCTGTGATGCTGTAGATAGAGGGTATCTTGTCTTGGTGCAGAGGTTGGACTAGATGACCCTGGCTTGAGGTTCCTTCCAACCCTACAACTCTGTGATTCTCTGGTTTAACAATCCCCATTACCCATTGGGCTGGCCACCCCAGATTGCTGATGCTTTTTCCTTTGTGTGCAGTGCTATCCCCATCCCCCAAACTCCAGCCCATGAAGTGTGTGGTACACTAAATGCTTGGTATTTAAATAATGATACTTTCTGTTGTAAAAAATAATAATAATTTTTTTTAAATTTTTATTTATTTATTTATTTATTAATGCCTATATAAAAATAATACAAACATATAATGATAATTAGAATCAAATGCACAAAATTCCTCATACAATATTAAGGAAAAAGAAAAATCTTAATTAAGACATTAGTAAATATAAAAATAAAACTGTGTTTAAAATGGACAGATTCATGCATGCCTATAAGGTTGTGCTTTGGTCTAAGAAGTTAGTTCTCCAAACAAGTCCCTTGTGTGTGCTTAGTAAGTACAGTCTATAATGCTGTTTGTGGGGAGGTGGTGACAGAGCAGTTTAATCAGTTTTAATTAATTTGTTTGAATCAGTTGATGGTACTGCAGGTAAAGGGAGAGCAAGTCCCTACAAAGCTGAGGTCACAGCCTGGGGTAGCCACCAACACTTGCTGGGGCAATTCCAGGCCAACATCTGGCAGTGCATATTTACCTATGGGCCCAAATCGTGTCTGCTTTAGTCTAAGGGATTTATCCCAAATCACACAGGAGCTGGGAAATGAACCCAACTCTCACGAATCCCATTCAAGCGCCTTAAACACAAGCCCATCCTTCCCCTCAATAAAGTAAAATGGAAGAAGGAAATATCACCTGAGTGTGTGATCAGTGAGCATATTATTATTAGAAATGGCTGCAACTAGTGTGTCCTTATCATGTCAGATTTTTATGCAGAACTTGTTATGGAATCATATTTTTAATGAAATTAAAAACATTGTTTTCATCAGAAATTTTCAGGAAAAAATCCTTTCTTTCAAAGTTTCCCCCCCTCCCGCAGAAAAAGTTTAAGTTAATTTAAATATTTCTGCTGACCCCATGAATAATCTTATATGGGCCAGTGTGCGCACAGTGGTAAATAAAGTTCTGGGGAATTCTCTCCCAGGCCTACGTGTATATCCAAAACACAGAATCGAATCCCCATTTTAAAATAGGAAAAAATTTGGAATTTTAATTTCAATTAAAATTTTACAATTTCATTCTGAATTGTGAAGGAAACATTTACATTTCAAAATTTCACAGGAAATGTTTTCTATTTCCCTACTAGTCCTATTCTGAACATTTAATAACGGCAGGAAGATTTTGATCTGGATGGTAAATTGGTTCTAATCCTAGTGGAAGCTCTGATTTAATGATAAACTTGTGGGACAGTCTGTGGGAAATGGAATGAGCAGCTAATCTAACAGAAGATGCCGATCACGTCAATGATGGCATTATAACAACAGGATCCCTGCTACTCGTGTAGTATACCACTGGCTCGCTGTGGGTGTGGTTCCCCATCATTCCAGCTAGCTAACACGGAGGCAAGCCCAAACCCAGGAGAAATCCATGCAGGAAACACAGGTTTGTGGCAGTTTGTTCCCCATAACAAATCTGTGGAAGTTCTCAGCACACCTGCGAGAGGCAGCAGAAAACATGTCACAGAAGCCATGGCAGCTCCCGGACTAGCGTATGGCACCAGAGAGCTCTGTCCTCCTAATTACTCCAACGCAGGGACTCAGGGCCTTGTTGAGTCTCTGCTCTGACCTGATTGGAGCAGTAGTGAAGCTCACAAGTCAGCAGAGCGACACAGGGGATAAGGCTGGCGGCTGCTGCTGCTGCTCGGAGGTTGCGATGGCTTGTTCTGCACTTGGCTGTCAGGAGTAGGTGGGGAGGACCTGCCCAGTCCACTGTTTCCTTTTACTGATTTCATTTATTTGTTTAGACTTATATGCCACCTTAGGCTGGCTTGCAATCAATAAGGGCAGCTTCCAATCAATCTTTGTACCCTCAGCTCTTGCCAGCTGTGGGAGAACGGAATCCCCCAGCTCCCCCTCCTTTACCCACCGGAAGGGGTGGGGTTCAGTGAAGACCAGGATCCCTCCTCCTCCTGCTTGGGTGGGCATGAGGGGCAGAAGGAAGCTTTGCCTCAGAGTAAGTGAGTGCCTGGAAAGCAGCAGAAATATGGAGCCAATAGTTCGTTGTTCTCCTCCGTTCTCACTGCTAAACTGCCAAAATCCCCACTCCATCCCAGCTGCCAATAAGGCAGCAGCGTGTCTGGTTTCCTTACGTGTCTGCTGACACCCAAGGGGCTACTGATCCTGGGCAGAGGAGAGAGGGTGGCAGCACATGCATTAGGGTGGCTGCAAAAACACAGGGCAGATTGGTCAAACTCTTCTGCCTCTGGATGATGTCAGCCGTACTATTGTAACCCATGTGCTCTGAGAGTGTCCCTTTAAGAGAACAAGCTAATTATTATTATTATTATTATTATTAAACATTTATAAAGCGCCAGTAACAACCTGGTGCTGTACAGAACATACAATCAGCTGCGGTCCCTACCTGTGGCTTACAATCTAAAAGACAAGGAGGGGGAGACAAGGAGAGGGGACAGCGGGAGAGACATGGGAGAAGACAAACAAACATTCAGGCGGATGCGAAGTCTCAGGTGCGTGTACTTGGCTTGGTTACAAGG
>QEPC01014195.1:3016077-3027546 GCA_003113815.1 Sphenodon punctatus
AGTCGACGAGGCGTGAGCGGATAGAGGAGGAGAGAGAGGGGGTAGAGAGATAGAGTTGGGTGTCATCAGCATAGAGATGGTATTGGAATCCATGGGAGGCAATAATATCAGGCAAGGGTGGGGCAGTTGTGATTTAGTCCAGGATGTTGCACATGCTCAGTGAGTGGCAGCTGTGGGAATGTTCTAGTGTTTTCCTGAATGATATGTAAAGGCTTACAGGCCACTGCAGTTAAGCACGCAGACAAAATGGGGCAAAAAGCAGTTGAAATTTTTGCACCAGTGAAAAGGAAAAAAAGGAGATACACTTTGATTGGATGAAATGCGCTGTCAGTTAGGAATTTTCTTTCCTGTTATCACTTACTTTCTATGATGACGTTAGTGTAACATGATATTTACAAGTATGTCAGAAATACATGCTGGGATATCATATGGGAAACTGCCTGGAGACTGCGCGTGCGTCCTCCCATCGGGGGAGAATATTAAACACAAATTGCCAATGTGTGGAAGCAGTGCAACATTGCAAACACTTGTTCAGAGGAGGGTGTTAACACCTATTCAACACACATTCAAACACCAAAACATCTTCTGTCTAAGCTGCCCATAGGCTGTTTTTACAAGAACACTAACCTGGTTTTAAAATCCTGGATTCTTAATCCTGGGCTCCTGTTTACATGGACATTTACAACTCGAAATAATCATACATCCAGGATCACAGTGTGTATGGTTAATACGGATTTAGACTAACATGGCTCACTGAAAAAAATCCCATGGTGCTTCACTGCTGAGCTGCTGAATTCCATCGCCTCCTTCCGCTAGGATTTTTGTTCCTCTTCAGAGATGTCTTTGAATGATCCCACGGCAAATCTACGCACCAGGTTTGGGGGAAGAGAAATTAAAACACCAATTTTCTGGTCAGAGCCCCAGAAAGACACAGAGATGTTTGGGTAGAAAGGATGCTTGCTCTATTTACTAATCTCTAGACTCAATTTGGATTTACAGTTTACACGGACGTTAACCTAGGCTTATTTGAGCCCAGGTTCAATAAATCTTTGAAAATTAGGATGAACTAAACCTGGGTTCAACCTTACCCCAGATATTTTAAACTAGGATTAGGTTTTTACATGGACATTTAAACCCAGGTTGAGAGACATTATTTTGGATTTAACATCTGTGTAAAAACAGCCTTAAACATGGAGGCAGGACATGAAGAGAGAGAGAGAGAGAGAGAGAGAGAGAGAGAGATATCAGAGCTGCATGTGACTAATTTCTCTCATCAGATGCAGAAAAACAAATAGAGAGATCAGTGGCCCATGTCAGCTGGTGTGATGCTGGCAGAACCAAACTAGTAACAGCCGTGACATGACCATTCTTTCATTGATCTCCGAGTAATGATGCAAAGATTATAACCTTTTTTTAGCTGTTTTTATGATGCCATGAATTATTAATGTATAAGAAACTTGTTACCCATGCCTTGGGTGTTCCAAGTGCAGGATGCTGAATTCTTTTGTGACTCTGTGGCTCTCCACATCTGTTCAATGATGAAGTGGCTCTTGGGCTGTTAGAGGTTGAGTGCTGCTGCTCTAAATGATGTAAGAGAGATTCAGTTAAATAAACACAGGGGCTTAGGAATAAATTGGAGGCTAGGCGAAAGGCTGGTTCAGAATATAATATTGTTAGACACATCCAGGCCTATTACTCTGAAATGTGCTCACTATTACAGCTTGGAAACATGCCATCAAAATGATAAACAATATTTAATTTTAAATAAAAACAACCAAAATATATGGAGGGTGGAGGAGTAATAATTAAGTTACTGGGAAGTTTCATTCCATGCTTAATTGGAGTTAAAAAACTAGGCCCAGAATCAGAGTAGTTCTCTGCATGACTAAAACAGAAGAGCTTTAATCATAATTTTTCCCTAGATGCCATCAGATGGGTGTTCCAGAACATGTTCTAGAGTGAGATTTCTGTTCTATTGTCTGAGGGTTGCTCTATACAATTTGTGCCATGATTGATTTCTAAAAGAATTTAGTTAAAATGGTTCGGAAACTGTGGTCATTTTTAAACGGACCGCCTCTGGGGGGTGGTTCATGTGCGGCCAGTGGGGCACCGCTGTGGGAGCCGTGCATGCGGGGAGGGCGCAGATGGACGCACAGCCATCTCCACGCACGGAGCAACCCCCCTTTTTGCCGATTGCTTCATGAGTGGGTGGTGAGTGGGGATGTGTGGGTCCTGGGAGCACACATCCATGCACCTCCGCATTTGAACGACATGCTCCTCACATTGGACAATGGGTGTCCATGAGTAGGAGCGTCTCGTTTAAAAATGGCCTGTGTGCAGGCTAGCCCTCATTCTTGTCTCAAAACCAAGAATAAACTCCGTGGGTGCAGCCACATGAGCCAGAGTGAGTCTGATCCCCCATGCATAGCTGCCACACTTTGGGCTGGTGGAGAGAGCTGGCCACATGCCCTGTGGCCATCACCAGCTCCTCTATGCCCTGGGGCTGGTAAAGGAGCCTGCAACACAGGGCTGGATGTCCTGCCCCTGACTCCTGCTGTGCTACAGGACTGGGCCCACAGACAGCTGTTAGGGGGAAGAGGAGCATGCGTGCTACGCCCCCCCCCCCAATCATCTGTTGGGAGAGCGGCACCTGCATGCTCCTCTGGGCCTCCCCTCATCCAATCTCCCCCAATCAGCTGTTTTTCAGGATGGGAAGAGTGTGGGTGCTCCTCCCACAATCCCATCCCCCTGATTCACCCACCTAACAGCTGATTGCAAGGTAGAGGGGCCTTGGAAGAGGGTGCATGCTCTTCCCAGGCCTCCTCCCCCCACAATCAGCTGTTAGGTAGTGGGGAAGAGGGTGGATGTTCTTCCCAGGCTCCCCTTCCCCCATGATCCACCTGCCTAACAGCTGACCATGGAAGGTGTGTGTGGCACACTTCCCAGCCCCCCCATCGCCAATGATCAGCTGCAAGCTGGTAGGGACTAGGGCATGCCCTCTTCCCAGGCTCCACTCCCCCGTAATCAGCTGTGAGGTGAGGGAAGGCGTTCCCTCGTGACAGGACTGCATGGCCTGGCCACATGGGAGGCAGGCCCTATAATCTACTTTGGGCTGCTTTATCCCACTTTGGGCAACCTTACTACATGCTGCATGCCTGGCCTACATGCTGTGGATGAATCACGTACTAGCTGACTGCCCACCCCACCATGGGGCCGTGGGGCACACGAGTCACTGGGCATCGCATGGTAATGTTGCCCAAAGTGGGGCAATGTCTCATGTGGCTACACCCCCTATTAATACCATTCACAAATAATCTTAAATTGGACTAGCATTAGCTATTCTGAAGCACATTTATGTTTGTGTTGAAAGAAGAGAGTCCTAACAGGTAAAATCAAATGTTTATCCCATGAAAAAATTATCTCAGTATTCCATTTATGTGTTACAGTTTCAGCTAGTCTTGATGGTTTGCAAGATGATTTCACTACTTCCCCCCCCAAAAAAAATCACATCCAAATTCACACCCAAATTTAAACCTGATTATATCAACTGTTGTTTGGAGAGCTAGTAGGAAGAGTCAACTATGCTGGATTAAGGTAATGTGGGCCTCTGGGCTTGCTGAACAGATGGGCTTCCTAGCAGTATCCGTCTGTTTCAAAAACTAAATTTTGGGACTGAATTTGGTTTAGCATGAATTCAAGTCAGATTTTGCCTTACTTTTTAATACAATGTCACAAGAGTACGCCCATTGACTATAAACTGCAAAAATTAGAGGGGGCAAGTAAATATTAATGCTGAAAAATATTAATATTGGTGGCAGGGGTGTAGCTATCATACAGGCAGGTGGGACATTGGGTGTGGGGGCACAAATCCTGTCCTATTGCAGTGCAGCTGGGTGGAGAGGAGGCTGAGCAGAAGCACTTGCAATGCATGGCACCCATGGGATCCACCTGGCGGGCAGCACAGGATGGAGCAAGCACCGGCAGGAGTGGCGGCAGCACAAGGCAGGGGGAGCAACCATAGTCTCCAGGACTCAGGAACATCAAGGAGAGGGAGGGAGTGGCGCTGGAGGGAGGGAGGAAGGAGGGGAGGGGTCGGACAGGGGAGATGATGGTGACCATGTGTGTCCATTTCTTGCATCTTGGCCCATTCCATCCTAGATACACCCCTTATTGGGAAACTGGGTGTTAACAAAAGTGACAGCATCGACATCATCCTTCCCGGGGGTGGGGACAGCTACCCTCGGCCAGGTTAGCTCTGGCCGCAGGAACACTTCACAAAGCAACAAATTCAGCAGCCCTAATGTTTTCCAAATAATATATTGGTTTATGAGAATCAATACCCCAATCCCACCATTTCAACCCTTCTCCAGTTTCCACCTCTAGATTGTGGTCACTGACTTTGCACTTGGGGAAAGTGTGTAGTTGTTTGGAGCATTCTACTTGGGGAAGTAGCCTCCGAGCACAATAGTACTGTGTAGCAATCTATCTTGCTGCTAGTTTTGGTTTGTTCTTCCCAGCAATTTGTATACTTCTGTTTTAATCGTTGTTCAAGCAGTTTGAGACTGTTTCTTGTTTGACTGTTTACCCTGCTGGTTGTGAGGATATTTACCCCAGGCAGTGATGGTATGTAGGAGGGGATTGTGTACATTTGTATTTAGCTTTCCGTCTCCTAGTGTTTTGTGACAGAGGAAGTGTTGGCTGCTTTCATTGAGGCATCATTAGAAAATGGAGACTCTCTTTTCTATAGTAAATTGCAGAGAGAAACATGTCAGTTCTGCTTTGCAGTCACTGTTACTGACATTCTTGTGTATCCAGAGGATTTGCTTTCAGAACTGTAAATTATTATTATTATTATTAACAAACATTTATATAGCGCCAGCAGTGTACCTGGTACTTTACAAAGTAATAAAATAGACACGGTCCCTGCCCCTAGGGCTTACAATCAGAGAGTAGTAGTGATTCTGGGGTGGGGGTTATCCCTGCCCTTTGTTAGAGCTGACCTCCATACGCTTACTTCACTCTCATAGAAGAACATAAGAAGTTCCATACTGGCTCAGCCCATTGATCCATCCAGCCCAACATGCTGCCTCCGACAAGGGCCACCGTCAGTTGCTACAGAGAGTACACAACATTGATCCATTCCCTGATATTTATTCCCAGCGCCCAACAGTCACAGGTTTTGTTTCCTGACCAGCAGGGATTAAAATCTAACAGGATTACCAAGATACAATTTCTTGTTCCCATCTCCTTGCGTAGATCATTGACTAAGTGTGGTATCAATACTATATCCAGGAAGAGCACCTGACTAACATGGGTCCAGGAATCCAATAGCATCGAGATGCCCATGAAGCTGCCGGGCAACCACTCATTCAATAAACTTCCCCCTAAAGGGGAGGTTAGAGGCAGGGCAATAACTGACGCTGCCTGGTTCAGCCTGTTCTAGCTCGCTTGGGCCAGCGCTGAACTCGCACGGCTGCTCCGGGCCCTCCAGATGTGAGCCCGGTTCAGACCCCAGCAGGGTATGTGGCTGGGCCAGAAAAGTGGACCTAGAAGGAACTGGGCCAACGAGCTGCCCAAGTGGGTCAGAGCAGGCTGAACTGGGCGGACACGTCTGTTTTCATGCCCACCCAGTCTGGTGTAGGTGGGTTGCCATAACTACCTGTTATTGGCAGCCATGGCTGCTTGTCATAGCTAGGGGTGGCCACAGTGCGGGGGCAGAGCCAGCTGGCCAGACATCACTTCCCAAACCCTCTCCCCTCCCCGGCCAGGTCAGGCTGTGGGAACATGTGTTCCATTCCCCGAGCTGACCCAATCAGGGATCCCCCCGCCCATGGGACATGCAGCTGCCAGTGAGGCTGTACATTGGTTAACACCCCAAAACACTCAAGAGATTTTTTTGGAGGAAGGCTGAAAACCCGTCGTTTTGAGGGTGTCTAATGGCTCACGCTCCCAAATGGGCATCACTTTGCAGTTGTCAACAATGGAACCGATTCCAAGCCCTGTAGATTCCACGCACACATGCCCACGGTTTCTTCATGGCACTATGTGCCGGCAATCTGCGGAAGATTTGTGGGGCTTGGGATTGGCCACACTGAGTTCTATCTGCCATTTGATTACACAGTTACCCAGCCAAGGAAGTTCCTCCTGGAGTTCTTCACAGTCTGTCTCAATTTAACTATCTTGAATAACTGTGTCATCTGAAAATTTGGGGTAAAAACAGACGTAACAGTGGCCCGCTATGACCTGCTTTCCTACATGTTGGCCCACGAGACAATAGCACGTCTGTTGAGGGGCCACCAGATGTTGACACGGGATTGCCCTGGGCCATGTCAGAGGCTAGCCTGGGTTGTGAACCCCGGATTAGCTCCAGGTCACAGCCTGGGCTAGGCTCTGCTCGATCGGGGCAAAGTGGACCATGGTGGGCTATCATGTATGGTGACCTGGCCTGGATGAGGTCTGCTATGATTGCCCATCATGGTGGAGTGTGGGGTGCTGGTTGCAGAATAGGGGTGAGAATAGGGGTTCCCGCACTCCACCCACCTCCACCCATAACCCACGCATGGAGTACCAGGCTCCATGCATGGAGGTGGGTGGAGATGGGTGTCTTCCACCCACCGCCGGTGCACACCTATCCCCCCACCCTCCATGGGCCATTTGAAAAGGGCCTAAAAGCCCAATGTCAGCTCTGTCCCTACATCTACACAAGCAGTACCATTACAGGACCCAATAATATCAGCTACACCATCCAGGGCTCCTTCATCTGTACATCCTCCAACATGATATATGCGGCCAACTGCCAGAAATGCCCCTCAACCAATTACATACAACAAATAGGACAACGTCTATGTAAGAGAATAAATGGAGACAAATCTGACATTATAAAAATTGACATTCAGAAACCAGTGGTCGAACACTTCAACCTTCCGGGTCACAGCATTTCTGAGCCGAGGGTTTGCGTACTTAAACAAGCAGCATTCTAAGGACAGTTTGAATGTGAATCTGCAGAATTAGAATTCATCACCAAATTTAACACTGTTTCTATGGGTTTGAATTGGGACCTTGGTTTTTCGTCACATTACATAAAATAATTCCTCCCCCCGCCCCCCAGCAGTATACCTCCTGAAACCTTTGGATCCTGCATTTCCCCAGACTTTGTTTTCCCCTTGCTCCAACACTTAGATTTAACACTATCGGGCATATACTGATAATCCACCTACTGACATTCCTCTAAGACAGCTCTTCTCCCAGTGAATGGGACTTTCCCACTGATTGGTCATTAACACCTTGTCTGCACCTTGGGTTGACACTTGATCTAATTATGTGTTTTATTCCTTGCATTCTCTCCATGTAAACTATTTTCATTGCCTGCAACCTCTGGTATGATGCCAACTTCCAGGCCACTTCATGATGAAAGCTCATAGCAAAATAAAGAGATTTTCTTGTTTGTTTTTAAGGTGCCACACGATGCTTTTTTGATGTTTGTCAATGTACCTGATAATTCTATTCTTTAAAATGGTCTCCACCAATTTGCCTGACACTGACATCAGGCTCACTGGCCTGTAGTCTCCAGGGCCACTTTGAAGACCTTTTTAAAAATTGGTGTTACCTTTGCTACCCTTCAGTCCTCAGGTACAGAGGCCGATGTTAATGACAGGTTACACCTTACCAATAGTAGTACTGTGATTTCCTATTTGAGTTCTTTCAGAACTTTTGGACAACTGTCCCTGGCAACTTGTTCCTGGCAACAATCTGTTCCTGGCAACTTGTTACTGTTTGATTTATTATTTGAAGTATTTATATGGCACAAGCAATGTACCTGGCACTGTAAACCACTGTATCATACAATGCCTGTGTTTTCTACATTGGCTGCCCGTGGAGTGATGGGTTGAGTTTAAGATTGCATTGCCGGCTTTCAGGGCCCTGAACAGGATAGGCACAGCTACAGTTGAGACCTGCACTTACCGACTGACGCTGATGGGTATCTGAGCTCAGAAACCACCCGCTATTTGGGGATCCTGCCATCTCGTCTTAAGTCGGTGAACGATCAGAACTTTCCTGTATCGGGCCCCTCAGTGTAGAACTTGCTCTCTCCAGATGTCCATCTTAGTTCCTCCCTCCTCATCTTTAAAAAGCACCTGGAAACTCATTGATTCTCTAGGTGTTTTTAGGATCCACTGCAGGTTCTCCTTAATTTAGTCTGCCCTCCCTATTTACCTTCCCCTTTTAAATTGTTTTAAATTCATTTTATATTGTTTTATATTTTGTATTGTTTTCATATTTTTATGACTGTAAAGTGCTCTGGGTGCCATTTTAAGGCAGGAGAGCACTATATAAATACATGTATTATTATTATTATTATTATTATTATTAATAATAATAATAATAATAATTAATAAATGTATTTATACAGTGCTCTCCTATATAATAATAATAATAATAATAATAATAATAATAATAAATAAATAAAGAACATAACACCATAAGAAGTGCCATACTGGCCGAGACTAATGGTCCATTGAACCAAGCACCTGTCTCTGACAGTGGCCAGCCCTGGTTGATGAGGTACTGAGTTGCAATGGGGCAATCTGTTCCCTGTTGTTCACTCCCAATTCTGACCAGTAAGAGGTTATGATCCCCCAAACCTACGCAGCTAAAAGCTACTAATGGACCTATCCTCCAGAAACGTGTCCAAACCTTTTTTAAACTCAGCGATACTACTGGCCTTGACCACATCTTCTAGCAACAAATTCCATAACTTATTTGTTGAGTAAAAAAAATACTTCCTTTTATTTGTTTTTCTGCTACTTGTTAGTTTCCTGGAGTGTCCCCTAGTTCTAGTGCTATTTGAGAGGATAAATAACCGCTCCCTATTTACTCATTCCACACCACTCATGATTTTATATATTTCTATCTCTCGTGTCATCTCTTTTCCAAGCTGAAGAGCCCTAACCTAGTATCTAACATCTCTTCATAGGGGAGCTGTTCCCACATGTGTTGCTTTGTTGCCCTTTTCTGTACCTTTTCTATTTCGACTATATCTTTTTTGAAAAGTACATGTACACAATACTGAAGGTGCGGTCGCACCATGGATTTATGTAGAGGCATTATGGTTTCAGTTTTATCCCCTTACAAATAATTCCTAACATTCTGTTTGCTTTTTTGATGGCTGCCACAGACTGAGCAGAGGATTTCAATGTATTTTCCACAGTGACTCCAAGGTCCTTTTCCTGAGTGGTAACTCCTCATTTAGAATCCAGCATGGTGTACATGTAGTTTGGGTTATTTTTCCCTACATGCATCATTTTTCACTTGTCCACATTAAATTTCATCTGCCATTTAAATGCCCAGTCACTCAGTCTCGCAAGATCTTCCTGCAATTCTTCACAATCTGCTCGTGTTTTAATGACCTTGAATAACTTTGTATCATCTGCAAATCTGATCACCTCACTCTTTACTCCCTTTTCCAAATCATTAATTAATACATTAAACAACACGGGTCCCAGAACAGATCCCTGGGATGCTCCACTATGTACCTCTCTCCACTGTGATAATTGACCATTTAGTCCTATTCTGTTTCATATCCTTTAACTAGTTACCAATCCACAATAGGACACTACCTCCTATCCCATGACTTTTTATTTCCTCAAGAGGACTCCGACCGTCTTCTCCATAGGGCCCATTTGCGGTCCTATGTTGAGACTGTGAGGACGGCAAGGAAGGAGATCCTTGCTGTCCTCATAGCGTCTGCGAAGTCACGCCCTAAGGAGCTGTTTCGGGTGGTGTGGGGGTTGATCAGTCCAGCCTCCCTCTGCCTGGACGGGGACTTGTCTCAGGCCCGTTGTGAGGAGTTTGTCACCTACTTTGCAGACAAGATCGTTTGGATTCAGAGCAACTTTGATGCTGGGTTGGGGGCAGTAAGTGGAGAGAGTGAGGTGATGGAGGCCCCGTCTTGTCCAACTTTATGAGGGGAGTTTCAGGAAGTGATGCCAGCCAATGCGGTGGATATCTTGGGGTCTGTTAGAGCCACCAGTTGTGAACTTGATCCATGCCTGTCCTGGTTGGTGAAAGCCTCCAGAGAGACGTTGGGGACGGTGCTGGTGAGGGTGGTCAAGGCATCACTGCAGCAGGGGAGACTGTCACTTATCCTGAAAGAGGCTGTGGTGTGCCCCCTGCTGAAGAAACCATTGTTGGATGTGGACGCACTCGCCAGCTACCAACCTGTCTCTAACCTTCCCTTTTTAGGGAAGGTAATTGAGCGGGCGGTGGTGATACAGCTCCAGGCGCATCTAGATAGCATTGGTTTCCTGGATCCTTTTCAATCTGGGATCCGCCTTGGCTATGGCACCAAGACAGCATTGGTGGCCTTGGTCAAAGATTTTCGCCGGGAGATGGATGCAGGATGTTCGACATTTTTTATCCTGCTAGATCTCTTGGCCGCTTTTGACACCGTGGACCATGGGCTGCTGTTGAGATGGCTGCATGACCTGGGGGGTCTGGACGGGTCTCTTCTTGAATGGTTCTGTTCATTCCTCTCAGGGAGAAGCCAGCGGGTAGTGTTGGGAGCTGAAACATCTTGCCCCCACGCTTTATCCTGTGACATTCCTCAGGGTTCCATTCTGTCTCCATTATTATTTAATGTATACATGCGGCCCTTGGGGGAGGTTGTGAGAGGCTTTGGGGTGTGATGTCATCAATATGCTGATCATACTCAGCTGTACCTCTCTTTTTCAGCTGACCCAGACCCTGCTGTCTTGTTGCTATCCCAGTGTCTGGAGGCCATGGGGAAATGGATTTGGCAGACCAAACTGAAGCTCAACCCTGATAAGACGGAGCTGATGGTATTGGGGAGAGCGAGGGAGGTGTCGCTTCCCCTGATTGGGGGGGTTCTCCCTCCTATAGCTCAGCAGGCTCTGAGTCTGGGGGTGATATTGGACGCAGATCTCCACCTGGATCGACAGGTGGAGGTGGTGGCAAAGGCTGCCTTCCATCAGTTATATCTGGTGCGAAGGCTATGCTCGTACGTCTCCGGCCCAGACCTGGTCTCCCTCATCCATGCCTTCATCACCTCGAGGCTGGACTACTGCAATGCGCTCTATGTGGGGCTGCCCTTGTTCCTGGTTCAGAGACTGAAGCTAGTGCAGAATGTGGCAGCCCGGCTCCTGTCAGGGATGGGTCGCCGGGATCACATTACACCTGTGCTCCAAACTCTGCACTGGTTGCCAATAGCGTATTGATCTATAAGGCCCTTCATGGTCTGGGCCCCTCGTACCTCAGTGACCGCCTCACCCTCCATGCCCCAGAGCAGCTCCTTCAGTCTTCTGGGGGTGCTTTCTTGGAGGTCCCTCATGTTAAGTGGGGGGCCACAATAGAGAGGGCATTCTCAGTTGCCGGGCCACACCTTTGGAATTACTTCCCAGAGGAAGCTCGCATGTCCCCAAGTCTTTTGACATTCCGGCGAGTTTGTAAAAC
>QEPC01014195.1:3032375-3043316 GCA_003113815.1 Sphenodon punctatus
TAGATAGATAGAGATAGAGATAGAGATAGATTAGAATAGTTATATAGATAATTGATTAGATAATAGATAGTTTTCCTTTTCCCTTCCCCTGTCTCCCTTAGATTTAGACAGATATTAGTTGTGTACATATATATAGAGATTAGATATTATATAGGTATTTAGGCTAGTCTGTTTTATTATATATATTAGGATTATAGGATAGGCTTACTGTATAAATATTTGTGCATGGGAATTGAATGGGAATCGATACCGATAACGATACCAATAATGATACTAATACCAAAATTAAAACCTTTGTTTGAACCGATACCAATAACAACAACGATAACAAAAATGACATTGTTGTTAATAATGATCATGAAAATGACATGGGTGCCTGGTGCACACCCCTATTAAACATCCTTATCCCAAACTTCCCCAGACGCTGTCCCTACCTGCCAAATCCCGGGTCATTGTTTTTTTTGTTTTTTAAAAAAAAACCACATTGCCTCTGGAAGATGAACAACTTAGACTGAGACAAAGTTCCAGGGGGTGGGTGGGGGTGAGGGGAAAGGCAAGAGAAGGGTGAAGCTACAGAAAATGATACAAGATGCAGCTGTAAAAAGAGGGGAGAAAGGGAAAAAGAGAAGCAATGAGAATGAGAAGTGTGCAGAGTGAACAGTGGGTGATTTCAGATGTTATGTTGTCTGAACTCACCTCAGTCAACCTCAGTCAACCGCGGGTGTGTGTGTGTGTGAATGGAGGTGAACGTCTGTTTCCGTGCATCCAGATGTTCACCTCAGTCAACCACCCCCCGTGGTGAACCTAAGCACGCTTTGTTCTCCCGCACCACGGTGGCAAACAAAGCATGGTTAGGGGGAATCCGGAATGCAGTGAAGGAAAAGTAACGTCTGTTACCTTACCTTCACCACGTTCCGGAGTCCTGGCGGCGGGTGGCGGGCAGCGGCAGCGGCCAGATAGGCCACTGCGGCTGCCTGTCTCAGGGAGGGCGGGCAGCCGGGGAGTGCAGGACCATGCAGCCACATGCTGCGTCGCATGGCCCCGCCCGCTCCGGGAGGGGGGGTTGCCCACCAGATGTGATGGGCAGCAGCATTGACCCTGGGCCATGGTTCGGCGGTCCCCATGGCTGGGGACAAAGGGGCAAACACCTGTTGGCGCACCCCTTCACCCCTGTCCGTGGTCCGAACCACCCCATGGCTGGGGTCAATGCCGCCGGCCGTCACGTCTGAAATCACCCAGTATGAGAAATATTGGGATGAAAAAGCAAAAGAGAAAGAGAAAGGAGACTTTTTTGGTCTACAGCACAAAGCTATGACACTTGCACTGCTGTCACACGAAACACTTTCCCTTCAGTTTGGTCCTTTGAACCTGAATATGCTTTGGCATGAACGGAAGCTTTGAGAGAGGTTACAAAATCTCAGACTGCACCAGACTGCATGAGAGAGATGGCCCTAGTGCAGACAACACCAGAAGACCTTTAAACTCTTATCTAAAAGGATGGGGAGGGCAAGAAGGTGAATTGGGCTGGGAGAAGTGGTCACAAAGGACTGGGTGATCAGAGAAGGGAGGGTTATTATTATTATTAGCAAGCATTTATATAGCACTAGCAATGTACCTGGTGCTTTACAACGTAATGGAATAGATACGGTTCCTACAATCTTTAGCTAAATTGAATCTTTAGAAATGTGAGAATCAGAAAACCCCTTGTAGGAACAGCTGAAGACCCCCAAAGGTCCTAACTAATGTTTAGCTTTTTACCGCAGTCCTCGTGGGTTCTTGTCTCTTGCCGGTGGCAACAAAGTACTAACAAGTAAGTCAGAGGTGTGACTAGGGATCAATATAATACTCAGGAAAAAGCCATTTCACAATGGCTGGGGAAAATACAAGACCTCTAGTGACACCGTGTGGCAGATGTTAGCAGTCCCAGATATCAGAGGAACACTATTACATACACAAATATTAAAAATATAAAAACACAAACACTATTTACTTGAAGTAATCTGAGTTGGATGGGACAAAAAATTGGCTGCATGGGCACAGATATAAACAATTTCCCCCCCTGGATTTGTACTGCCAAGTCCTCAAACCTCTTGCAAAAACCTAAACAAATGAATCAGCTGACTATTTTCTACTCTTATATGCCATAAATGATGTGCACCTGAAGAAAAATACGTTTCCCAAGATGAGAACATTTTTCTGCACAGTTGCTTTCAGAAGGTTCTAAGAGGGCTGCCAACCCCAAATGTTTTTAAATAAATTGGTCATGGCAGGAATAAGAAAAAGTCACGGAAAACTCATGGGTAACTTTTTTTTTAAAAAAACCACTTTTATTCAATATTGTATAAATATTGTAAACTTCCCCCCCCCTAGATTGTAAACCCATGGATTAGATTGTAATCCCCCTAGCACAGACTGTGCCCCCCTAGCACAGACTGTAACTCCCCTAGCACAGAATAGAAGTAGGAAAACACCCCCACCCCATAGATTGTAAAGCCAGGGATTGTAAACCCAGGCCTTTTGAAAGCCCCAGGCTTAGACTCCTCTCGACTCTGCTTCCCAAGACTCTGCTTCCCAAGACAGGAATAAAGGCCCCACCCCTACCCCACCCTTAGATTGCAAGCCCAAGCAGAGGATAAAGGCAGAGGAAATGCTGCTGTCTCCTCCTGGGCACCTCTTGAAGCTCTGACAATGGGTATTTTCAGACGTTACAAGATCACAGTCAACCACAGTGAAACTGCACATGGTGAAAGTGATACCGTAACGTCTGATGGGAGGAACGAAAGTTCCCCCCCAGATGTTGGTCTGTTGGTCTGTTGGCCGTGCTGGAGTGATCCCGGCGGGGAATCAATTGGGTGATTCCGGGACGGGGCAAATGGGCCCCGTCACGTCTGAAAATACCCAATGGTAACGTTCTCTGCCTCCAGTTCTGCCACCATGCCCAAAGCTCCGCTCTCCACAAGAAACAACACTGAGGTGGGGTTTGGAGCTCCAGGGAGAGGCTGTGGCTTTATCTGGTGGCACCCAGTGTGCTATTCTCGCCGGCTTCTTGCTTTGCTGCCACGTCTCCACAGCCAGGGAGGGGTTTGGAACTCCAGGGAGACACCGTGGATCTTCTTAGCACCATTGAGCGTGCTCTTCTCACCAGCTTTTTGCCGGTTCTGCTCTTCAGTTTGGGGGAAATCTCAAAAAACTTGGGAAAATCACGGAAGTCACGGAAAGATCTCAAAAGTCATGGAGGGGGACAAAAGTCACTAAAAACATGACTTTTGTCACCACCGTGATGAATTTTTAGCCCTAGTGATGATAGCCTTAATTTCCATGCTTTGACCCATGTGGAAATCCCCGAGTAACCACCTGGGCAGTGTCAACATGACCAGGAAACAGCTGCTGGACCCGGAGTAAAGCGGGCTTTCATGTCTGAAAGGCTGCGTTACTTACTGCGGTTTGGACTGGAGTGGCAGGGGGTGAGTACCATGGCAGCCATCATTGGCTGCCATGGCTGCCTGTCAGCCAGAGGGGGCTGGTCACTTTACGCAACATGGGGGCATGGCCACATGGACGCACCTCCGTGCATCTCCCCACCCCCTCCATGGCTGCTGACACGTTTGTTTGGTGGCTGGACCAGATCCCCGGCAGAGTGACGGTTCCCACCACTGCCCAGATAAGTCCATGGCAGTGGTGAGAGCCGCCACTTCTTTTTTCACCTTTTATCACTCTACTACAGCCGCCCTTCCAAAAAGTATGTCACACAAATCTGTAACTTTGGGTGTTTTCAGACATTACGAGATCACAGTGAACCATGGTGAATACCCACCTGTGGTCACTGTGTCTCGAACGTCTGTTTGGCGGCCGCCAGATGTTCGCCACGGTCAATACCCACATGGGGTCAATTTGAACCACGCTTCCCGGGCTAGCCGGGGGAATGTCCCAGGAAGTGTGGTCAAAGAGATCCCCAATGGGGACCAAAAAACAACAACGTCTGGCCGGGCGCCACGGCCCGGGATCACCGGCGGGATCCTGGGCCATGGCGAATTCGGCCGGACGCTGCGGCCGCATTGGCCCCGCCCCCTCCCAGATTCCCCGCCGGGATCCCCTGGCACGTCTGATATGGTGTGACGGGGTCACCCCGGCGGGGGATGGATTCGGTGTTTTCAGTACGGGGCCAAGTGGCCCCATAACGTCTGAAAACACCCTGTGTGTATGGGAAGTAGTATAAAGGGTGTAAACCTTTCCAAGGTCAAGACCAAATTAAAAATGAAAACAACATGACACCTTGCTTTCTAAATCCTGCAAAACACAAAACAAGTCACAAATGTTTTGAATTCTCCATTCACTGGAGATGTTTAAGAAGAACCTGGATGAGCATATGTTTGCAATGATCCAGAAAATGTGTGTAGCAATAACTTGCTCATGGAAACACCCTTGTGGCAGTGAAGGAGGCCTCCCAGAAGGGGCAACGGCCTCTTGGAGACAGCATATGGTTACTCCTAGGGTGCAGCCACACAAGGTGCCTGCCCCTTCCTGGACTGCATGCAGTGGCTCATGTAGCCAGGGGCTGCCCCCAGGGTGGGGTGAACATCTGCTTGTTCTGGGATGCATCCTCGGAGAAATCCTGAGGGTCATGCCACATGGGGTAAGACTGCCCAGGTTGGAGAAGCCTATGTGACTGGGCATTCTTGCCCGGCCATGCTCAGGCCAACCTTGTGAGTGATGGGCACTAGCGCCTGTCACTCACAGCCACGTTACAGCCGTCAGCCAGGGTGGGAGTCCAGAGGGTGGAAGCAGAGTCCAGAGGAGCCGTGTGTGTGCCCCTCTCCCCACCCCAACGGACAGCTGATTGCAGGACTGGGGCCTAGAGGAGCACTCATGCCCACTCTTCTGGGCTCCCTCCCCCAATCAGCTGTTTGTTGGGGTGGGGAGGGGGTGCGACTCCTCTGGGATCCCCCCCATCAGCTGTCAGTTGGGTTGATGGGGTGGGGAGGGGAGCCTGCACTCCTCCCAGACTCCCCTCTCCCCAAAATCCACCTGACTGACAGCTGATCAGGGGAGAGGGAGCCTGGGAAGAGGGTGTGTGCTCTTCCGGGGCTCCTCTTCCCCATCAGCTGTCAGGCAGAGGGAGGAGGAGCACATGCCCTCCTCCACCCCACCCCCCCAACAGTTACTTGTGTGCCTGGCTCCCTGTGCTGGCCTTGCAGTGTGGCGGGGCCAATTGCTCACGGAAACCCAGCTCATGATAAAATGTGTCCCCTAAGGCCATGTCCTCCTTCCAGCACCCACCACCCTGCCATCTAACTCCCAACCCCTCTGCCCAACCCCGCATACTCTCCCTGGTATCCCTCACATATCTGAGCGATCTCCCGCCTTGCTCCCTTTTCATACACCCAGGAAGCTCTATTCAAATGTCCATGTAGTTTTTGTCTTGTCTTTGTCCGAAGTCCCTATAACTGGCCCAGACTCCTTTTGTGAAATGAGTCCTGTTTCTGGAGTGGGATTACACAGACAATCTGCGTGACACTGCTCTAGAAGCTCTCCAGTCAGGCACCCCTCCTTGCATCTCTCTGTTCTGCTTCTGCCCTCGATCCCTCCACTGGATCTCTGGGGTGACCCAATCCCCTCTGCAATGGGCAAGGAAAGGTAACTCTCCCCCTATCCTCTTCTGTCTCCTGTTTGATTTCTAGATTTCTCTGTTTTTCCCCTTCCCCTAGATACTAGGCTGCTCCCAATACGCCGCTAGCAACAACCTCCCTCTGCTGCTGCTTGTAAATTTCCCTCTTCCCTTGGAGGAGGAATCCTTCTATGGTTTGATCTCTTTTTATTATCCCTGTACCTCTACTCCCCTTGAATAAATAGCATTTTACAGTACTGAAATTTTGTATGTCGTGTCTCTTGGGGGGGATGTTCAAGGAGTCGCAGCGCACCACATCTCTAGACTAAAGATCCCTAGTACTCATGTGCCCTGACTGGAAAGTGAGCTACATTCCACAAAGTGACCATTTTTTAAGTGCGTGCCTGGACATTGGGACCCACTCCTCCGGGATACCCACTATACATGCATGGAGAAGGGACATGTGGTAATAGCCACTATGTTTGAACAAACATGTTTTGAATGACCTGAAATCCAAAAGCGATGTATACAAGAAATGGAAGGAAGGTTATGACACTAAGAGCAAGTGTCAAATAACAGCACGAGCCTGTCAAGACAACTTCAGGAAGGCAAAGGCACATAACAAGCTGTAAACTAGCAACAGGGATCAAAAGGTGTTTTACCAACATGTTAAAAGCAAGAGAAAGACCAAGGAAATTGTGATGTAAAAGAGGACACACAGAAGACTGTATTGCTCAATAGCTACTTTGCCTTAGGGCGTTTATAGACGAGACAAAAAAANGACGAGACAAAAAAGGCGGCTGATCCTTTGATCAGCCGCCTTTCTTGCCGCTCGTCTACATGCGTGGCCTGCTTTTTAATCCGCGTCGGAGGGGGCAGGCGATCCTGCCCCCTCCGACGTGGATTCCCGGAGTGCCGGCTTTACGCCGCACTTCCTGGTCCCGTGCGCGAGTGCGCATGCGCAGAAGGGGGCGCATGCGCACTCGCACTCTGCGCCGTGTCTGAACATCAGACACGGCACGCAGAGACTCCGCGGCGGGAAAACCCGGCGTTTAGCGATCCCGCTTGTAAGCGGGATCGTCTATAAACGCCCCCAGTCTTCTCAAAGAAGGATAAGCTGTGACCAGCTGATTAATGAATTTATTTTATTTTATTTATTAAATATATTTATATCCCGCCCCTCCTGCAAGCAGCTCGTTCTTCTTAACAAAGAAAACATGGACAATGAGAGGGAGGGAATGCAGGCCAGAATAACTAAAGGGTACATCAAAGAATTATCTGGCTAACTTGAACTAATTTTAATTGGCAGGCCCTGACAAACTGCATTCAAGGATCCTGAAAGAATTAACCAAAGAAATCTCAGAGCAACTTGAAATTATCTTTGAAAACTCATGGAGAACATTTTAAGTCCCAGAGGATGGGAGAACAGCAAACACAGGGTAAAAACAAACATGACTGTGGCATGGTGGCTACTCGGTCCAGGTTGGGGTGGGAAGCTACGGCAGACATGATCCATGTGGGACCACAGAACAAATGCACCCATGGCTGGGGCCCAGGGAGGGCAGGTAGAAACATGAACGTGTGGCTGGCCTTGCCTTCACACTGTGCCAGCCTCCCACCCCCTCACTATAAGAGGTAGTCATGGTGGCCAGTGAGAGCTGGTCTCCAAATTGGGCCGGTCAGAACAAATGTGATAGACCATGTGACCCGGTTGAGCAGGTCTGAGCCTGGGGTACTCCTGGGCCAACTTCTGCTAGTGCCTGCACAGACTTACAGGTGAGGTCGGGGCTAGAGCGGGTTGCAGTGGCCTGCTCCATTTATTTCATGCATAATTAATTAATTATGCATGAAATAAATGCATAATTTATTTCATGCATTTGAAATAATGCATGAAATAAATTCATGCAATTAATGCATGAAACAAATCCAAATTAATGCATGAAATAAATCCAACCCCTCTCCAGCCCAACCCCCCTACCTTCCCCATATTCCTAAAACTCCCTCCCTCCCTAACCCCCCATGCAAACACCCTTGTAAACAGAATTTTTTTTACATTGCCTCCTAAAGGTGCTCAAGCCCAGACATAAGTGAACCTTCCGGGTGAGGGAGGTCCAGAGCCGCGGGGCAGCAGATGAGAAAACCCTCTGCATTGTAGAGACCAAACTGAAAACCGGTACCTCCAGATGGGCATCCCAGCTGACCACAAAGGCTGCGACAGGACATGCTACGGCAGGCGATCTCCAGATAAGTGGGTCCCAAGCCATTTAGAGCTTTTATGGTCAAAACCAGCACCTTGAATTGTGCCCAAAAGACAATAGGCAACCAGTGCATATCCCGGAGCAGTGGTGTTATGCGCTCCTGGTGACTCGTCCCCCATAAGCAGCTGGCCTGCCATATTCTGCACTAGCTGCAGCTTCCAAACAGTCTTAAAGGGCAGCCCCATGCAGAGTGCATTGCAGTCGTCTAGCCTTGAGGTAATGAAGGTGTGGATGGTGGTCACCAGATCTGAAGCAGAGAGAAAAGGCCGCAGCCTTCTCACCAGATGGTGAAAAACCCTCCTGGCCACCGCCACCACTAAGAGTCCAGGCACAGCAGCAGATCCAGGATCACTAGAAGGTTGTGAATCTGGGTGACCGGGGTGGGGGGGGAGACTCCATCAATAACTGGTGTCCCAATCCCTCCCAAGTCACAAGGTCAGTGAACCATCATCTCCTCAGTCTTTTCAGGATTCAATTTCAGTCAAGTCACCCTGATCCAGTCCCCCACAGCAGCCAGGCAATGGGTAAGCACAGAGACTGCTGGACCTCAGGGGTGGCTGGTGGGTTTGGAGGCTGAAGGGGCAGTGGACGGGTTAAACCGGCAAAAAGGGGCGGATCCAGGGCAACGGTAGGTGGAGCCAGGGCATAACCCAGCAGCAAGGAGTTCCAAGGGTTAACATTGGATGAACATTACATTACTTAATGCTGGGAACGCTGTTGTGTGAAACACTGCCACTGGGGAATAGAGAACCCTCTTTCTGGGGTCCCGTCCACCCTCCTCTCTCTTTCCCATCTGGTCCAAATTAACCATAGTTGATTAAAAAAAAAAGATCACATTGCCATCACCTACCTTTATCCTGAACCCTTGAATCCTCAATTCTCATGGCATGCTTGGCCACCCGTAGTCTTCTGAAGGTGTAGGCTTTGGGACAAGCCTTCCTTCTGGCTTGGAGAACCGGGAGGACTGAGTCAGCTCCCTGTTCTGTGACAAGCCGAATCAGAAGAGAATGAAAGGAAAGAGAAAGACAGGACAGAGGTGAAGTAGGAGGGAAAGAGTTTGGTTTTGGAGCATGAGAAGAGGAAGGGGGAAGAGATGGGTTCAGTGGGGAACAGGGGAAAAGGGTTTCCTTGTTGTCTGCAGTCTTCTCTTCTGCCGCGCTCCTACCTACTTTCTCCTATGTTCACAAAGAGAGCGAGGTGAGGTGTGGAATCATGCCAGATCTCAGACAAACTAGATAGAAAAAAGAAGCAAATTACTTTAGATGTTTACATTTTGAATGACATTTTAAATTTTGCTTCTTTGTGGACCTCTCCCCCAAAGAAGAGGTCCAAGACCCTCCCAATCCCCATGCCATCACTTACCATTATCCTGAACCCTCTTCATTTTCATGTTCACCTTGGTTGCCTGTAGCTTTCTAGGGTAGGCTCCCAGTCCATTCACTGTTCACGTCCCACATCTGGTCTTCTTGAGGCCTCCAGTCACAGTGTGACTTCAGGCTTCATTGGACCTATAGAAGCCCAGTAACTCCTAAAGTCAAACACTGCATCTGGAGGCAGAGTGGTGGTGGTGGTGTAGTTGGTGTAGAGGCCCCTATGGCTGGGGTTCTGGAGCCCACATGAGTTGTTGGGGATGCCCTAAGTCTTTAGGGTGTCCTCTGGCCATGGGCCCGCCCCTGCCCCAAGAAGAGGTTCTACCCTCCCAATGAATGCCCACTGTACTTCTTCTTGGGGGCAGGGGTGGGCCCATGGCCAAGGGACACCGAACAACAAAGTGCATAGAAAAAAAAGGATAACACTTGTTAAACATGTTTAACTGTAAACTCTTTAACTGATTCAACTGTTTAGAGTTTACGTGTAACTTAAACAAGTGTAAGTTAAACATGTTTAACTGTAAACTGCTGAACTGTTTCAACTGTTTAGAGTTTAAGTGTAACTTTAAACGTAACTTTTGAACTCACCTTTTTTAACTTACCTTTTTAACTTAAGAAGGAAGCATACTTATCTTTAACGTGGGATGTCCTCTGTTGGCTCTCATTCTCACACTTGCAGCTGCCAGAAATGCCTCCCTCCGCCATTCCAGTCTCCGTGTTGGCATCAGTTTCCCTGTAACATATAGGAATGTGCGAACGCGGTTTGGATGTTCGGAGGTTGAGCTGAACTTGGCCTGTTTGGATGACTGAACCGAACGTCCAAACCGAACATTTGAACTGCCGAACAATTCGGAAAAGTTTGGATGAGTTCAGGGGTGGGAAAAACATGACTTTGGGCGGTTAAAATGTGTCTGGAAGGGAGAGGCAGCTGAGGAGCAGACTTCCTGGCACCAGGGGTGGAGACCAGGAGTGGTTTGAGGGCCAAGTGATACCGATACCTAAAAAATTCAATTTCGGTATCATTATCGGTAGCACTATTTTTGGATGTTTCGCCGAGTTCGGCCAAACTGAACTCCACTGAACTGAACAACTGAACCCGAACTCGGGTTTCAAACTGAACGACTGAACATCCGAACATCTGAACCACGTTCTGTTTGCACATCCCTAGTAACATAACCGAGACAATGCAGGCTAGGCTGGAAGTGAAGGGCTCCAAAACAGGTTTATTTATTTATCAATTTATACCCCGCCCCTCCTGTAAAACAACTTGTGGTGGCTAACAATTTTAAAAGAGTAAAAAATACAATAATATAAATATAAAACAATCATAATGATATAAACAATTTAAAACAGGGTTAAGACAAAATCAAAGAATAAATAAGGGTAGGGTGGTGCTAAAACCCTAACCCACCCTCCCACCCTCCCCAAAGGCCTGGGTGAACAGCCAGATCTTACAAGCCTGCTGGAATGTTAAAAGGCTTGGGGCCAGGAGAGCTTCCTCCAGGAGGGAGTTCCAAAGACATGGCCCAGCCACCAAGAATGCCCTCTCCATTGTGGCCCCCTGCTTAACACGGGGGACCTCCAAGAAGGCACCCCCGGCAGACCGAAGGAGCCGCTTGGGGCGTGGAGGGTAAGGCGGTCCCTGAGGTGTGAGGGGCCCAGACCGTGAAGGGCCTTATAGGTCAATACAAATACCTTGAACCTGGCT
>QEPC01014195.1:3066593-3122206 GCA_003113815.1 Sphenodon punctatus
ACCCAGTCCACCCACTTGTGGAGACAGAATGCAGGCAGGGCTTGACAGACCATTGGTCTGACACAGTACGGCACTTCTTATGTTCCTATCTTTTTATGCTCTTTTTAGATCTGCCAGAAAAGATTCAAGCTGCAGAGAGAGGGACCACATCGGTCACATTGAGAGAAGGCATGGCAGGAGAGTGAGGTGGCAGGAGGACTCTGGTGTGGCCATGGAGCCCTAGCCTCAGCGCCAGAAGAAGGGGGGGAAGGCAACCAAAAAACAATGGCATGTAAGCCCTTCCCCCCCTCCAGCCCCGATGTGGAGACCCCCAGGCCCTGGGAGTCTGCTGAGGCCAAGGCCTTTCGAGCCAAGTTGGAGAGACGCACCCGGGACTTCGTGGCTGACCTGCAGGAGACAGCAGTCACCATGGGGAAACACCTGGTGGAGCAGTTCTAGGCGGTCGAGGTGGAGAAAAAGAAGGTGGAGGCATACGGACAGTACGTCTCCACTGAGATGGAATGCCTGGAAGTGTACCACCAGGTGCTCTCCAGGTGGCATCGGGTCATGGAAGGGGCCGTGGAGTTTGCTGTGGCCAATGGCTACGAGCTTGAAGAGAACCGAGTGGCTGCCCCTCAGCCCTGTGCTGTGCCCCAATGCCTGTTGCCTTTTCCCCAAGTCCCAGGGGACAGGCCCAGAGACTAATAGTTTAATTTACAATGTTTGGTTTTGGTTTCATAATGTTGTTGTTGTTGTTTTGTTGTTGTTGTTATTTAAATAGTTTTAATGAAAGTTGTTATATTTCTTGTTATGAGCTTCGTTTGAACTGTCCAATCTTTTGGCAGAATCTCATACAGCTTGTCGATCCCTAAATGCAGCACCTGCCACCCCATGTAGCGTAGTTACTAACCCAAAGATGTGCTGTGCCAGAAGCAGGGTCTCAACTTGCAGACAGCCCTCCAGGAGGTGCAGGTCTTGTGTTTGTGTGGGAGGGTGTGACAGAGAAAAAGAGAGACAGGCTCCTTGGCAGCAGGTGCGGGAGCTGGTGGTTGGAGGGGCTTTTATTTCCAGCAGCTTCAGTGGGCATCCACGGGTGGGTGTGGAGGAGTAGGTTTTTGTGTGTGTGTGTGTGTGTGTCAGGCTGGCATGCGGGCACCAGGCTTCTGGATGCAGTGGAATGGAATGCAGCCCCCAGTGGCTGGAATGATGGTCCCCAGAATCTAGTTGATGGTTCAGTTGATGGTTCCTGGGATGGGTGGGCATGACTGATTCAGGGATAGTGCAATGACATCGTAAAGCCTATTGGGCACACTTCATTCAATCATGCGCTAGGTGGTAGCAGCAGGTACAGGAACGCACACAGGCAGACAGGCAGGCAGGCACATATAATACGTTGTGTTATATTCCATCTCATTTTGGTAGGTTTGCTGTGTGCTGGATGTGGGCAATGGGCATTGGGTGCATGAGCACAGATGGGAGTTCTTCCTGGTTCTGGCAGGTGGCAGCCAGGGTAGCTGGATACACCTACCTCTCCCCCTCCAACCACCATCTCTCTCGTTCTAGCTGGGAAGGTAACCCCTCTCTCTCTCTCTGGCCATATAGAGCAGGTGACAGCATGGGTGGGATCGTGTCTGTCTCTCCTTCTAGCAGTGGGGGGACTTTCTCTCTCTCTTATTTCTCTCTCTCTCTCTCTTGGCAGCAACCTGGGCGGGCAGACAGGCAGTGTAGCATAAGAGGCAGGAAGGCGGGCTGAGGCAGGCTTTGATCTTGGCAGCAACCCGGGGTACAGAACCATTGGCACAGACAGCATATAGGCCTGGGGGCCATTTGGCACTAGCAGCAGCAGACACTGGTTGCCAGGGTAGAACCATTGGCACAGGCAGCATATAGGCGTAGGGGCCATTTGGCACTAGCAGCAGCAGACATTGTTCACCACGGTATAGAACCCTCGGCACAGACAGCATATAGGCCTGGGGGCCATTTGGCACTAGCAGAAGCAGACATTGGTTGCTAGGGTAGAACCCTTGGCACAGGCAGCATATAGGCCTGAGGCCAGGCCATTAGCAGTAGCAGACATTGTTCACCAGAGTGCAGAACGCTTGGCACAGACAGCATATAGGCCTAGGGGCCATTGGCAGCAGCAGCAGACATTGGTTGCCAGGGCAGGCAGGCAGGCAGGCAGCGTGGCATGAGCGGCAGTCAGGCAGACAGAGGCAGGGTTCAAGCTTTGCAACCTGGTGGGTGGGCGGGCAGGTAGGCATCATGGCATGAGAGCCAGTAGGGCAGGTGGGCTTGGGAAAGCTTTGAGCTAGGCAACCTGGGTGGGCAGACAGGCACCTTGGTATGGGAGGCAGGAAGGCAGACTGAGGCATGCTTTGAGCTTGGTGGCAAGCTGGGTGGTCAGACAGGAAGCGTGGCATGAGAGGCAGTAGGGCAGGCAGGCTGAGACATTGGCAGCAGGGCACTCTGATAGGCTAGCAAAGACTGTGCAGCGCGAGAGAGCGAAAGCCAGTCAGTGTCACATAGGCGGGCCGAGATCGTGTAGCCATAGGCCGGCTGGTAGGCTTACAGTTTTTTTTCCAATGCCACCCTGTGTCATGAGATCAGTCAGATAAGGCGGCCAAGGCCGTCTAGTAAGAGAGAGAGAGAGAGAGAGAGAGAGAGAGAGAGAGAGGGGGTGGGTGCCAGGCATTGGGAGGGAGGGACAGCACCTCAGCAGCACAGGAGCAGTAGCCCTAGCCCAGATTGAGGAGGAGGAGGAGCCCCATCCCAAGACTGCCCCTGGCATGGGATGGCATGTGCTACTGCACCATCATTCCTTTTCCAGGTGCAGCTCAGGGAATCCCAGCAGCTGAAAGTTCACCTTCAAGAAGAGCAACTGCTCCACCAACTTGGCCCCCAGTCTCAGGCGGTGCCAGGAGTAAATGTCCCCCGCGATGGAGAACACCATCTCGCTGGGGATACTCGTTGGTGGGCAGGACAGGATACCCTTGGCCACTTTCGACAGGGCCAGCCACACGTTGGCCTTGCCGGCCCAGTAGGCCAAGGATCTATGCATGGCTCCTCCTCCATGTAGGCCTCCACTGCTGCTGAAGCACCATCATATTCCCTCTGGTAGCTCTGCGTGGAAAGCCAGGCATACAGCTAAGAACTCTTAAGAAGCTGCCAAACTTAGAGAGAGACACAAAGACAGAAGCCACAACCATCTTGTAGGAAAACCTTGACAAGGACTTTGTCAACAAGAGTCTGTGCCCATCTGGGGGGACCCATGGATGCGATCTGCACCTTAGCACCCCTGAGATGAGTAAGGACCGAGACAGAGACTAAGGCCCTTTTCACACAGACACTCTAACATTAATAAAATGGGTGTGACATTTTATTATACATGTTATAGGGCACCCACAGGGGAACACTGCAGCCCTGCCACATGAGCCCTTTTCACATGAGATGCCTCCACCCAGTTTTGCTGGGTGGAGGTGTCCGCGTGAACACTGCGGGTGGTGGGTGTAGGTGCGTGTGTGATCCCGCGCAACGTGCATCTCCACCCACCATGCTTCATGTACATGAACTCAATGTACATCAAAATACACCAGAACAGTAAATAAACATATGCTGAGCCATAAGCCCTTAATAAAACCCCAGGGATCCAGTCAGGCTGGGCATAGCTCATAGTTCCCTTTGGTTTGGAGGTAGTTTAGTAATTGTCCAAAATGCAGGCTGTGGATGATAAGGTCTCCTCTCCCTGTCGTGCTCGAGTCAGGGTCCTGTGAATATTCAAATCAGGCCTGTGAATAAGTCTTTAAGCAGACCTCCTCCACCCTTCTGGGGTAGCTGCACTCTCTCCAGGCCAAGCTGGACTGCTCTAGAAGTTTCTGAGAACAGCCAGCCCCACCCAGAGAGTGCTACACTGAGCGTGCTCAGACCACATAAGAGACAGAAAGGGGGTGAGGTGCTTCTACTCCCCTCTACTGTTTAAAACTAGAATGATTATAAGCATAGTCATAAGAACATAAGAACATAAGCAGTGCCATATTGAGTCAGACCAATGGTCCATCTAGCCCAGCATCCTGTTTCCGACAGTGGCCAATCATGGTGGCTTGTGAGAAGCACCCAACAGGTCACAATGGGGGATCCGTTCCCTGTTGTTTTCCCTCCAGATCCCATCTTGTTCCATGAGCCTGTCTGGCTAATAGCTGCTAATGGACTGATCTTCCAGAAACTTGTCCAAACCTCTTATTTATTTATTTATTTAAAATTTATATCCCGCCTCTCCTGTCCACAGGGCAGCCCGGGGCGGCGAACAACATTCATTAAAACAATATAAAATTTTAAAACAATTTAAAAATACAATATGTGGGGAAATCCTCCATCCCCACCCCCACCCCTACCCCTCGCCAAAAGCCTGACGCAACAGCCAGGTCTTACATACATGCTGAAACAGCAGGAGAGTGGGAGCCAGCCAAGCCTCCTCCAGGAGTGAATTCCACAGCCCAGGGGCGACCACCGAAAAAGATCTAACATCAGTGGCCACTCGCCTCGCCCGGGGAACTTCCAAAAAGGCTCCCACGGACGATCTCAAGGGTCACACGGGCACATGGGGAGTGAAGCGATCCCACAGATAAGCAGGGCCTAGGGCCTAGGTTAAACTCAGCTCTAGTACTGGCCCTTACCACAGCCTCTGGCAGTAGATTCCACAACCCAATTATACGCTGAGTGAAAAAATATTTTCTTTTATTTGTTTTAAACTTGCCACCCATGAGTTTCATGGAGTGTCCCCTAGTTCTAGTACTAGCTGAGAGGGTAAATAACTGTTCCTTGTTTATTAGTTCCACCCCACTCATGACTGTATAGACCTCTATCCTATCTCCTCTCAGTCGTCTCTTCTCTAAACTGAACAGCCCCCGCCTACCAAGCCTCTCCTCATACGGGAGCCCTTCCATGCCAGTGATCATTTTTGTTGCCCTTCTCTGTACCTTTTCTAGTTCAGCGATGTCTTTTTTGAGATGGGGCGACCAGAACTGCACACAATATTCGAGGTGCGGTCGCACCATTGATTTGAACAGAGGCATTATGACATCCTCAGTTCACTGCACTGTGGATTTCATTGCATTGTCCAAAATCACCTCCAGATCCTTTTCCTGAGTGGTGACTCCTAGCTTAGTACCCAGCATTGCGTACACATGGTTTGGATTATTTTTTCCTACGTGCATCACTTTGCACTTGCTCACATTAAATCTCATTTGCCATTTAGATACCCAGGCACCCAGTTTCGTAAGATCCTGTTGCAGTTCCTCACAATCTGCTCGTGTTTTAACTACCTTGAATAACTTGGGGTTATCTGCAAATTTGATCACTTCACTCTTAACACGCTTTTCCAAATAATTAATAAATACGTTAAACAGCACAGGTCCCAATACAGATCCCTGAGGCACATCACTTTTTACATCTCTCCATTGTTAAAACTGACCATTTAGTCCTACCCTTTGCTTTCTATCTTTTAATCAGTTTCTGATCCATAGTAAGACACTACCTCCTATCCCATGACTTTTTAATTGACAGAGTCCATTAAAACTGCTTCCCAGAAAGCATTAATAACAGCATGGGCTACATATGTGTCAGCCTGCCAATCAGCAGCACAGATGCGCAGGGATAGGCTGCTAGGCAAACTCCAACCTGATGAATGAGCAGAAGCAATGTAATTACATAACATCCTCCCAGAGGAGAAGGGGGTAGGACTTAGTAACTTCAACAACAGAGATCAGTCAAAGGTCAGTCAGTCCTTGCTTCCAAGCATCCATGTTGGCTGAACTCAGACCAGCAAAACAGAACCTACTAAAACAAAGCAGAGTCTTAACCGTGGCAAAGCCAAGCCTGTGACTACAGTCTTAAATTACAGCAATGTAGATTTTGACTAACTATTGGGAGAATTTTCCTAGCTAAGAACTGTTGGGCAATGGAATAAGCTGTCCGAGGGGGCTGTGAAAACTCCCACTTTTGAAGTTTTCTTAGCCTAGCTGGACACGCTTCTATAAGGGGGCTGGTACCCTTCCAACCCTACAATTCCAGGAAGTCTGTCGATTGTCAAGCAATGTCTCCAGTGTCACATTTTTTGTGGGCTCAGTCTTCTTGAATACTGAAGCAAGCTCTTTTTCTCCTATTTTGCTTCAGGTGCTTTACCCACTGTTTTGTGTATGAGGTTATAATAATTAGTACAATTAATAATGACTGATCTAATTGCAGACATGTACAGGGAGGTTTACTATTATTGTTTTATATGGAACACTTAGATGTCACATTATTAAAGCGCCAGGAGCTGGATTTATTGGTCCAGGCTATTACTGTTCTAGGCAAACAGTGGGGCGGTGTCCTACCAATCCTGCCCCACGCTTGCTTTCATTGCTTGGTACAATTGAAACTCCATATTCTCCATTATAGGAGCATTTATTTAGTAGGAGGGGTTTCTTCTGTGTATGGTTTCTTTATATAAATATTTGTTCCCCCTCAGGGGTCAAGTATTGCTGGCCTAAGCCCCAGGAAGGGCAAGGATAATTTTAGTGATTTTAATTTTGGCTAATTCTGCTAAAGTGTCAGGTCTACATTTTAAACCCGACACTCATTTCTAGCCTCTTATTTTTATTATGTTACTCTTTTGTAATTAAAGTTGATGTATAGAAGTTGAATGCTTATACCTCTAGGCCATGTAGTGTTTGTAGCCGATATGTTCCCTTTTGTGAGATTTCTATGTCTATTTCTTATTCTTATTTTATTCTGCATTGTGTATTTTGTCTTTGTCCTATGGTCCTTGACCTATGGTCAAGACAATAAACTAACTAACATTATTAAAGCTAATAAAACCATAATTAGGCCCCGTCTAATCCAAACACTTGCAGGAGACCTATACAGAAAGTTACAATTCAGTTTGGTGCAGACAAAAAGGAGACCAACCATTTATGTCATAGAATTTTGTAGGGGCGGGTGGAGGATTGTTAATAAGGAATTGGTGAGCTTGTTTTGCTTAAATTCAAAATAATTTGAAAATTATGAGAGCAGATGCTTACCTAAGCCCTTTTCGCACAGGCGGGTCCGTGTGTGTGTGTGCACATGCAGCATGGTGGGTGGAGATGGGTGTGGGGTCATTCCCATGGTGCACATCCATCTCCAGTCACCTCCACCCATCTCCATGCACAGAGCAACTGCCGTTGTGGCCGATTGCTCTGTCCGTGGGCGATGGGTGGAGGTGGGGGGAGATGTGTGTAGCGTGGGAGCATGCATGCACCCTCACCCACTGCCTGCGGTGTTCCTATGGATGCCCACCCATTTCCCCCCGCACCCGCGGTGGAATTCCAATGGACATCCCCCCCCACATGTGTGAGGCAGGGGAGGCACCTGTGTGAAAACAGTCCTAGTATAAACTGGGATTTTAGTACTCTAGTGAAGCCATGCCAGTATTATACCAGCTGAAGATTTGGACCACGGTATGTGCCTAGATTATTTATGAAACTACTTTACTACCATGAGCAATCCTACTGAAATCAATGAGAATCCCAATTATTTGAGCAAACAGATCAGCTTCTGAATTTCTGAATTTTGTCTGTTTGTGGAAGAATGATATTATCTGAAAGGATGGGAATGGAGTACATTTCCATTTTGGCAAGTATTCATTTTAGAGAAATGATACTTTTACTATAAAGAGGTGGAGGTGGGCAATATGACTATTGGAACTTCACAGAAAATGTATCAGTCTGCAGAATATTTAAATATAGAATGTAATATGTATCCGAATTTTTTTTAGGCAATATTACTATGCATTGAATGCCCTTGGTTGGATTGAGTAAGTATTGTCATACACAGATACATTAACAAAGAGCTCTTTAAAGTGAAATTAATGTGTAAGTATAGTAGCCCTACATTATATTATGTGATATGAGGATGTGTCTGAGAGTTTCATCTATACTCTCAGTGACACCATTCATATACAATTTATCTCTTTTATGGGTTTGAAGATTTTTCAGATACGTATCAAAGAACTTTCCATGCTTCGAACATGAATAATATATTCTGATACAGCTTATAATAAATCATCTTAGTGCCTTGTTCTGCATCTGCAGTCAGCACACACAGCTATTTTAAGCACAGCAATCAGAATTTCTTCCAAGTTTCACTATTTCAAAATTGTTTGGCTACCTCATAACAGCTTTAACACGACCATGAAAAAGGAAGGTCCTTGTGGTTGGAGTGATGGATTGGGAATCTGGTAACCTGTGTTAACTCCTAGTTGTCACATGCTTTATCAAGTCCCTGAATCTCCCTGGGCCTCAGTTCCCCACCTTTTACACAGAGGATTCTCGGCCCTTTGCCTTCAGTTCAGTATAAGCTCTTTGGGGTAAGGCCTGTCTCTTACTATTGATTAAACTTTAGATCAGAGGTTCCCAAACTATGGGTTGGGGCCCCAAATGAAGTCACATGCCATCTGCAGATGGAAGGATATTTTGATTGACATTTAATAGACCCAAAATGGAGTGATATGGGAAAAAATTTGAGAACCACTGTTGTAATACAAAGAGAAGGTATACATTATTTGTTACATTGCCATCATTATTGCTTTTGCTCATGCAAGGAATGGGTTCACTAGCATGAGAGTTTTGTGGTAAATTCCTGTCTCTCTCCAAACTTGTATCTCCAGTATGACTCCTGCTTGACTTGAGAAAATGGTAGGATATCTAGAAAGAGATAGGTGTTCATGGAGATTAGCATGAGTCAGATTTTCAAGAACAGGATATAAATCACCCATTCCTCTCCGACAAGAAATAAAACCTTTGTCCTACAGTATTGGAAAACTCGATTTGGGCAAGGGCAAAGTAATGCAAGCTTCCAGTAGCCTCAATCTACAGAGATGCACAGAACCAGTGAAGCACGGGAATTGGGCAGGATCAGCTGGAGAGGACACAGGGATGCCTACAAATCGACACTGTTTGACATCAGATGACATTGGGTGTTTTCAGATGGACAGCAGCCCCACCTCTGCTCTGCCTCACCCGTCCATTTAAAGGAGGGCTTCCAGATGTACAGGTGGAGCAAAGGCAGAGCAGTCTGTCCCTGCTCTGGAGTAGCCCCGGAACATCCGAGAGCACTGCTGGTACAGCAGGTCTGCCGAACCGGGGCACCGGCCTGAGGCAGAGAAGATGTCTATATGCTTGGGGTATGGTCAACACAGCTTTGTTTTTGTCTGGGGGTTGCCCCGGGCAACACCACAGAGTTGCGGGGGACAGCCTAGCGTGTCAGTTAATTTGCCTGCAATACTATGGTGTAGGAGAGGGGGTGCCGTGTGGTCAGACCGTGGACTGTGGCAACCGCTGGGTCCATTTAAAATGGACCCAGGTCGGGCTGGATATGGAGGAACACCCCAGGAGCAGCTCTGGGGCATGGTCAGTCCTGCATCTCTCTGAAGACACCCATTGTGGCCCATAGATTTCTGGACCATTCCCATGTAAATAAAATCTAACAAAGATTAATCCTCTGGGACTTCTCTTCACAGAGGTGGCTTTGATCTGTAGGGCAGCCAGTTTTGACAACTTTTGGGGACAACACAGAGGTAAGAAACATTCCAATTTATCCAATCCAGTCTACACCACTGTAATTCCAAGTGTTAGCCTGGACAACAGGATTGATCAAATGATTAATGGTTCAAAATTAGTCCTATTCAGGCTCTACTGGTTTGTACCAGTTTTTCAGTGAGGCAGCTTTGAGCACAACATGAAACAAAGAGAAAAAAGATGACCATTCCGAAGGGTAAATCTTAAGATGGCTAACAGTTTTGCATTGTACCACTTTGGGTAAAAACAGACGAGGTGGTGACCTGCATTGGCCTGTTGTGTCTTGGGACTCACTCACTTGCTCATCTCTTGGCCCACTGTCAGGTATTGGCCCATGACTGCCCTGGGACGGGTAGGTGGCAGGCCAAGGATGTGCCCTGGGCCTGATTCGAGTGATGATCCTGGACCCAGGGCCCCCCACATGGGCCACCGTGTCTGTCACCCCGCCATCCCTGCCACTGCTGCCCGCCCGCCTGCCACCACAGGAGTTTTTGTGATGGTGAGCATTTGCAAATGCTTGTTTCGCTCCCGTGCCTTACCTGGAACATGGGCTTTCTGGCGGCCTGGGGTCACAGGCACATGTGCCATCCTGCCCACTGACCCAGGGAGTGGCAGCAGCACTTTTTCACCCCAGGGCAGGGTGGGGAGCCGCCATGTCACCTGCACATCTGTTTTTACCCTTTATGGATTGAGGAATTAAATCCAATGACCAGTTGAGAGCTTTGTCTCTGCTTCAAAAACAAAGTCTGCTGTAAGAGGCATTGGAATTTGGGAACAAGTTTTTGATGGTCTGCTTCTGATGAAATACTGCATTCTTTCCTGAATCCCCTGGTAACAGGTACGTGACCATCAGAGAATCTTTCACATTTTATTTTTTTCTCTACATTGTTGCAGAATTGAAGAAAAGAACCTGGGAAATGGTTTGGGTGGACAGAGGTCTAGAGAGTCTTCCCCTCAGTAGTAACTGTGAGCTTTTCCCAAAACCTATCTGTCATTAAAAAAAAACAAAAAACAAAACACATCCAAAAGGGAGCTGGGAATAATAGCACAGAAGTGCCCAAAGTCAGTCCAAGGAGAGGCGAGGTGGAGTTAATAGCAAACACTGGGTGCCTCTACATGTTAGAGACTCATAGGTAAAATCATCCCAGTACTCACTACAATGAGTGTTTTCAGATGGACGGGCAGCTGCTGGAGCCCAGGGCTGCTCTGGGGGCCCACCCATTACTAGGACTGCCTGGCTCCATATCAGATGGACCGGCTGTGTCCCTGTGCTGCCTGTGCAGAGCCCCCACGTCACAGAGTTGAGGGTACCCACCCGCTGCTCTAGGCTGATGCTTGCAACTCGGTGATAGTGAATGGGGCCATGGACAGACAGGCATGGAGCTGCACTGGGGGCCACATTTGGCCATTGCTCCAGATTTCCCTCCATCTATGCTCCCTCCCATGGATTTGTCTTGGGTTTGCGTGACTAAACATAGACCCTTTTTACATGGGCAGGGGTGGGTGGAGGTGTGTGTGGGTCCTTTTCCATGGACACCCCCCCATCTCCACCCACGGAAGCCTCCTCTGTTTTGTCGGATGACTCCGTGGGTGGAGATGGGTGTGCATCGGGAGTGCGCAAGCACCACCCACCGCCCATGGTGTTCCCACGGGCGAACACTGGTAGAACACCCCCCCACTCACCGCCGCACCGTTTCCACAGACACCCCCAGCGGGGGGAGGGGACATCCATGTAAAAATGGCCATAATGCTTGCCCGGGTGTTAGGCAGCTGTCAAGTGTTTCGTGTAGAGACACCCACTGAGTGCAGGTGAGTGGAGCTGACACGTTGGTATTAAAAGAGGAGATTGAATCTTTCCATCTTTGTTTTCCAGCTGTTAACTTAAAGTTAGCATTAACTTTAACTTCCAGCCACTGATTCATGCTACACCTTTCTCTGCTATATTAAAAAGTGACCTCATATCCCATATGTGCATATATATGGGGTGGGGTGGGGGGAAATATTGGTGTTAAAGCTTCTTTAATGTTGTCTAGAAAGAGAGTACAGTTGCCATGTTGGTCCCAAATGTAAGAGATGGAGACAAAGTAGTTCAGATGATCTCTTTGATTGGACCAACTTCTGTTGGTGAAAGTATGGCTGTATTTACACAGCTGCCTCCTCACCCATTACCCATCCGTCATGCGTGTTGCAGGGCCACATTGCTGCCCTGTGCATCTCTGCAAGATGCATGATGGGTAGGCAATGGGTGTGGAGCAGCTTGTCTAAAAACACCCGATGTAAGCTTTCAGGCCACATCGGAACCTTCCTCAGGCATGTAAGGAGTCAGACATACAGACTAAGCAAATTTAGGACAATATACCGTAGCGGTAAACAAACGGAGAGTCAGGAGCTCCATGCCATTCTTCGACAGTTCAAGTGCAGCTCTCAGGGCTAGTTCTTGGCCCTGTATTGCCTTAATGGTCCTGTGCCTTACTTCATTGCACCCAAGTCTCAGCAGCTGAATTGCAGCTCTTTCTCTGAATCTCAGCAGCTAGAATCACAGAGTGCTGCCGCTACTAGTCACCAATTAGCGGGGAGACCGTAATAGGGGGAGGTGTTGTAGCTGAACCATGGCTCTCAAAGCTGGGGGTCCCACTTTCCCATCCCCTGCTGCTGGGATGGAAGAGGGGTGGGGTGGAGCCCACGCTATCTGCACAAGCCCCCATTTGCATACTTTTAGCCATGGAAGGCAGTGGGGGTGGGTAAGTCAGGGGTAGAGATGGGTTGAGGAGAAGGAAGGCAGGGAGAGGTAGAAATGAGGAGTGGGTGGGTTGGGGGAAGGCAGGGAGGAGAACTCCCTGGCAATCCCTGGCTGCAGAGTCCAGCAGACATGTTGGTTCTCTGGGGAAAGAGGCATGGCTTTCTGGCAGCAGCCAGCAAGGACAACCCCCCCCCCCCTTCACTGCTCTGCTATTGGCCTCCAGGTGCTGTGAATTGGTGCCTCAAGGCTGCTCTGGTGTGTGTGTGTGTGTGGGGTTGTGTGTGTGTGTGGGGGGGGGGGGTGTTTCCTGCATTGGGAGCTTACCAGTTCCCACCTCTAACCCCTCCTTTCCTTTCCTGCACAAGTACCCCCAGGGCAGGCAGACTGGCCTCTCTCAGACACATGTGTGGCAAAGGCTATAACCGGCTCTGCCACCCTAGTCCACCTCTACCTCGATCCCCTCCACTGGTGACACAGCTGAACTACCTTTGTGCATGCACTGGGAGCATGATGCAACAGCAGCCTGCTCAGCTGTGAGTTGGGCAGGGGGGAGGGGAAAGAGGGAGGGGGATGTCAGGGGCTGGAGGGCAGTTCAGAACCCCACCCCCAGGGGCTGCTCTTGTCCAATTCCAATAGAGCTACACCTCTGCAGCCAATCACAAGGCAGGAGAGGTGTGTGTGTGTTTTGTGGTTCTTGGCTGTATGAAGATTTGGGTACATGGCTCTTGGTGTTGATTTGTGTTTCATAAGCCAGTATAGAAACGTGTAAGAATCATCTTCACTCCTCCCTGCTGTTTCTTGACACTGTTTTAAAAATACTTTTAAAACAACAGGGGCCACTTTGAAACATAGTACAAGCTCCAAGAGCCACATAGAAGTTGGGGCTGAAGTTCTTAAGGGTGCGCCAGAAAGAGGAGAGTCTAGATCATGGATCTGTCCCCTGTCCTTGGGCACATGCCCTCATCTCTGGGTGATTTCAGACGTTACAAGATCACAGTCAACCACGCTCGATTCTGCGTGGTGGCTGTGATCGTGTAACGTCTGTGGGAAACGGATGTTTCCCCCCAGATGTTACCACGGCATAGGATTGCATTCAACACGTGAGCGGCCGAAGCGGTGGAACCGGAGGCCACCGTGTGTCGAATGCAATCCCATGCCGGGGTGAACCCCGGCGTCTCGTCTGGTCGGGCGCCACGGCCCGGGATCACCGGCGGGACCCCGGGCTGTGGCGAATCCGGCCCGATGCGGCAGCCACATTGGCCCCGCCACCTGCCCGTCTCCCCAGAGGGTGGGCAGCGTGCAGCGTGGAGGGGATGGGGCCTCCCAGATTCCACGCCAGGATCCCCCGGCACATCTGATATGGCGTGACGGGGTCACCCCGGCGGGGAATTAATAGTGTGATTTTGGTACAGGGCCAAAGGGCCCCGTAACGTCTGAAATCACCCTCTGTTCCCCTTGCCTGAGCTCAGTCTTTCAGTGTGTGTGGGGGGTGGGGGTAAAAACTGGACCCAGGGACCAGATCCAGGAAGAGGAAAGGGGCCACATAAAACTAGTCATGAGTGGCATTTGGCCCCCAGCCCTGAGGTTCCCCATCCCTAGTTTAAAATCTTCTCCCAGGGTGATTTCAGACGTTACGGCCGGCAGCATTGACCCCGGGCTGTGGGGTGGTTCAGACCACGGGTGGGGGTGAAGGGGTGCACCAACAGACGTTCGCCCTTTTGCCCCCGGCCGTGGGGACCGCCGAACCACACCCCAGGGTCACTGCTGCTGGCCATAATGTCTGTTGTGCAACCCCCCCCCAGATGGAGCGGGGTCGTGCGACGCAGCATGCGGCCACACGGCCCCGCCCCCTGCGCTCCCTGGGCGCCCTCCGTCCCTGAAATAGGCAGGCGCAGCGGCCTATCTGGCCGCTGCTGCCGCCCGCCACCAGGACTCTGGAACGTGGTGAAAGTAAGGTAACAGACGTTACTTTTCCTTCACCGCGTTCCGGATTCTCCCTAACCACGCTTCGTTCACCGCCGTGGTACGGGAGAACAAAGCGTGGTTAGGTTCACCGCGGGGGGTGGTTGACTGTGGTGAACATCTGGATGCGCGCAAACAGACGTTCACCTACATTCCCCCCCCCCCCCACGGTTGACTGACGTTGACTGAGGTGATTTCAGGCAAACGTAAATTCTGAAATCACCCCCACTGTATACAAATTGTAGCCCTCTTTATCTATCAATCCATGGTTTGGTTTCCACTATTGCAGTTTGATGTTTTTAATACCACTCACTTCTTTCCTAATGTCCCTCTCAAATAATTGTTTTTCTATGGAACAATCAGCCTTCTGCTTTGAAATGCTACTTCATCTTTTTTCTAACATCCCAACCCTTGTTTGCCATATGCTGAATTCCTAGCCTTTCTATATTTATCATTCGATTTAAATGTTAGAAATGTCATGCTTTTTTCCTATACACCCTTCCCAAATGACTTCTATATAGTCTCCAACTTTTGTCCAATCTGTGGCCCTTTTCAAATGAGTGTGGGTGCGTGGGGGGATGAGTAGGCAGCGTGGTGTGTGTGGGTGCATTCCCGTGGACCCCCACCCATCTCCACGTGTGAGCATCCGCCATTGGCACCTGTTGCTCAGTGCCACTGAGCAACAGTGGGAGCAGACATGCACCCTCACCCACCAGCCACGGTGTTAAAACGGACAGATGCCCCCTCCCATCTGCACACGTGGGCGAGAGCCAGGAGGCCGTGTGAAAAGGCCCTATAATGCCTGAGGACAGGCTCTATGTGACCCAAAAGCTTACAAACCATCACCAACAGCAGCTAGTCCAATAAAAGACATCATCTGAACTATTTTGTCTCCATAAGTATTCAATGCACATATGAAGAAGAATAATTTGAGCCATATAAAAGATTGTCCAGGCATAAGCTTTCAGTGTTTATGGTGTGATAGGATTTTTTTAAAATCAATTATTTCAAGTTCAGAAATTAGAGTTTACCAAGTGTATTTTCTATTACTGAATGTACTATTGCAAGCAGATCTGTTGATTTCAAGGATTTTTTTTTAATTTCACCTTTGCATGTCTTTTATCAGAAATCATTTTGAAACTTTTTAATTTATGGGCTTTTATTGCAATACTCAATTCATCCTGAGTAGTCCATTATTAAGTGTTCTAGAGGCTCTTATTGTGCTTTATCAGAGGCTTGTATCTCTCTGCAATTCATCTGTAGTCATTCTTCATAGAGAAAATCTTTCATATTAGGTTTCTTTCATCATACAATGACAACTCTTGAATACATCATTATTCAGCAATGGGTTTAGAAATTATAATCATTAGACAATTTTTCATATAATCTGATTTTATAAACTGTTTCTTTTTATTATCTTTTGATGGAAAACAGTAAATGCATCTGTCTGTTTTGATCCTCTCTGATAACAGTAATAGAAAAACTAAGTAAGGACATCTTATTGAGGAAACAACCATAGTGGATTTCTTATATGCACAGACCAAAAGGTTATTTAATGTGAGGTAGAACTCAGTCTCCTATTTAATGAGACATACTGAGCACAAATATCTAAACAGTAATACTCTCGTCTTTATGCATGGCTGTCAAGGTTCAATTGACTTTATATTCCAGATCGGTTTATTGGGTCACAGAAATGGACTTGTACAATTAAAAACAAAACTAACAACCGAGGAAAAAAGATAACATTATCATATATATATATATTTCTTATGCACCAAAAGGGTGTTAAATAAAAATAAATTGGATTTACACCAATTTGAGTAAATGTGTGTAAATGTACACATCTTCTTTCCAATGTTAAAGGCCCAATGTCATTTAGTGCCAGGAACATTGCTAGTACTGCATAATAATAATAATAATAATAATAACTAATTAAATGGTGGAAATGATCATAGTTTAAATGGGAATTAAGCACTAGGGCTATTTTCCTTTTATATTTTTATGCTAGTATTTTAGTTGTTTAGTTGTTCTTGGCTAGAGTCCAGATCCTGCCATAAGCCCAAGATAGGCACATGGACCTGCCTGTATGAGGTATGCCTTGGAGTCATTTAAGAGGGGAGTGGCCGTGACTGAATTGACTCCCCTAATAGATGGTTAATGAAGAGGTGTGCACTGGCAAGGTGTTTGTGTAACCTGTGTGAGATGTGGGTTATGTGTGCCTTGTCTACTGAGCACATATGAGTTTGTTACAGACTTTAGCTGTATAGATGGGAGTTGTTCGCTTCAGAGGCCAGTGTGGTGACTAAGATGGCCGTTGATGCCTCTGCTTGTTGGTTCATCATACAGAATATGTAGGTAGTGGTGTTTTGCCAGTGGCTTGGGATTTATGAAACAGGGATGTGCGAACGCGGTTCGGAAGTTCGGAATTTGGACCAAACTCGAATAGTTCGGTCGACCGAACCGAACTTTCAAACCAAACTTAATTTTTGAACCGAACCGAATTTCCGAACTCGGTTCTGTTCACACATCCCTATTATGAAATATGACATGGTTATGACAAACAATACTTGCCTATCTACTTTGTAAAAAGCAACATTTCTATATTTTCAAAATGCATGTATGAAATATAGTCACATTTTGTATCATTTTGTTCTGGGTAAAATAATTAACTCAGTACTAGGGCTGGACCAAATAGGTGCTTTGAGTACTCACGAGGATTTCTGAGGTTCTGAGTACAAGGACCGAGTCTTCGGTCATCACTCAGAAATTTTTGTGAGGATTCAGGAATCGGAAATTGGAACACCAGACCTTGGAAATTCTCAGAACTCAGAACCTTGCAATTGTGGAAACTCATAAACATATTGCCCCATAATTACATGCAAGCTCGGTGGTGGGTGGGTTGTACTGGAGTGCTCCACCAAAATATAGCATTATCAATCAATCAATCAATCAATCAATCAATCAATCAATCAATCAATCAAAGTTTCAACAAGTTTGGGCGCATGGCCCCATGCATGCCACCAGCCAGCAGGCATAGTCAGGAGGAACCAGACATACACCCTCCCCCCCAAATATGCTTCCTTTACTTTATGGGTGATTTCAGACGTTACGCGGTCCTGATTCACCACAGTGGATTCCCGGTGGTGGTGAACTGAACAACCACCCCCCATGGTCAATAAAAGCCCTGAACAGACGTGACGGGACTGGGACCATGGCAGGGAATCGGGCCTCCAGATCACGGCCCAGGGCAGTGCAACAGATGTTACACCCATCCTGGGCCGAGCCGTGGTCAAAGCACCCGGAAGGCACCGGGGAGGCTTGTCCCGGCTGCTGCTGTGTGCCCTTTAAACCTCCCTCCCCGGCCTGTGTTGTTGCTGGTTGCCTGGCAGTGATGGTGTGTGCTTTGTCCCCAGCTGGGAATCATTTCCTTTGATTCCGGTCGGTGGTTGCTGGCCAGACATTACTTTTTGTTGGTTCCCATCAGGAATCTCTTTGACCACGCTTTCTGAGATGGTCTGGGGGGGGAGCTCTGGAAGCATGGTTGATTTTGGCCCCATGTGGGTATTGACCATGGTGAACATCTGGCACCCACAAAACAGATGTTCAGGGTGCTTTGGCCCCACCACGGGATTGACGGTGGTTCATTGTGGTTGAGTGTGATCTCATAATGTGTGAAAATACCCTATGTCCCGCTATGCAAGGCAAGCCCCGCCCCCTGCCACACAGCACAAATTAACCAGAAAGTACCCCCCTGTGCCCAAGCTGGGCACATATTGTCAAAGTCTGAACCCACAGCAAAAGTATAGTGCCAAAAAACCATAGCAAAAGTGATCCCTCTGGTCTCTATGGTGCCAAGCAGTGCAAGCAGCACCCAGTTTAAAATATATATATTTAAAAAGCATGGTGGCTGGCTAGTAACCCCCAGTGTCAGGGTCTGGGGAAGGAAGGGAAGCACCACAAAGAACAAACCCCCCAACACCGAGGTGCCCAAGCGCCACGGGACTCACCCTACAACCCCGGAAAGCAAGGCGGCAGGACAGACAGGGATAGGGAGCTCTGTCGGGGACCTTCCCCGAGAACCGGAAGTAGAGCGGAGAGAGGAGGCGGGGACATGAGAAGGCACCCAAGGACAGCGCTCCAGCATTAGTGGAGGGCGGGGCGGGGTCCAGACTCGCATTGCGGCGTTCCGCACGTCTCCAAGCACAGCGGGGGAGGAGCTAGGGGGATTTAAGCCGCCGGCTCCAGTCCTTCCTTGCCGGCGATCAGTACTCCTGTGAAGCTGGCCCCCGAGCATGCGTAGAGCGTGTGACTCCCCTTGCTGATCTAGAGTGTGTGCGTGGGAAGAGAGTGTGTGGCGAGTGAAAGCAGAGCGTGGAGTAGGTGTGTGCGTGTGTTGGAACAAGGCATCTTATTGTTGGTGAGCACTTCTATATACTTATTCCCTGGGCTTCCCTACTTCCCTACCCCTTAGGCCGGTGATGGTTTAATCCCCTTCCCTCCGTCCCCATCCCCGGGGCTCTTCCCCCTCCGCACCCTTGGCACGAAACCCCTTTTCCCCCTTGCACTGAGTGGGTGGAGGGGAACGGGGGTGTGGGGAGTGGACGTGTGGGCAGGGACCTGGTCCCCCCGTGGAGAGAGGAGGGGGCTCGCTCACGTTTCTACTGATGTCGTTCCCTGTGATGATACGGCCTCATCTCTAACAAGACTCTTTGGGCCACCTAATACCCTGAGGGAACTCTTTTACAGCAGACCGTGTGCACCCCCTTCCCACAGGAGTCCCCAGGGCGTGTGGGGTGCAGGGATAGCCGGATCCATGGGTTTTCCCTCCAATTCCAGTCCCGAACCCTTACAGTATCGCCGGCCCTACCATGGACCTGGCTCAGCAGATGGAGGAGATGGCCTGGGCCATTCAGGCCTTAGCCATGGACCTCAAAGACTTAAAGGAACAAGTAGGAGGGAGGGGTGCAGAAGCACCGGGTATGGCAGCTGCCGCAGGACCCCCAGTGCCAGTGGCACTCCCCCCAGAAGGGGCTGCTGCGGCAGTGGGGGGTGGGGGGTTGCTACATAGAGAACCTCGTCACCCCCCGATCCAAAAGTTTGGGAGGGATCGTAAAAATTTCCAGGGATTCCTAGCCCTATGCAAATTGGTCTTCCAAATCCAGCCCCAGACGTATGCATCTGATGCGTCTAAAGTAGCTTTTATTATCGGGCATTTGGAAGGTCTGGCCCTGGATTGGGCTACGCCCTTGCTATTGAAGGATAGTCCCCTGTTACAAGATTTGATGGTTTTTTTGCAAGAACTGCAGTTACTTTTCGATTACCCCCATCGTAAAAGGATGCAGAGGCCGCTATTATGACACTTCGACAGGGGAAAGGGCCCCTGTTGGAGTATGTCACGCGGTTCCAACAACTGGTGGTGGAACTAGGGTGGGCTGACGAGGTGCTAAAGGTACTCTTCCGCAAAGGTCTTAATGAAGAAATTAAAGACCAGTTGGCCTTGACTGGCGTCCCAGAGAAATGGGGGGAACTTGTTAACCTGGCCTGCCAGATCGATGAACGGCTAGCTGAGCGACGGCGGGAACGAAGGCAGGACTTGGGGCGAGCATGGGTAGCCCGACCTCCAGTCCCCGGAACAGGAATCGTGAAAGCAGAGGACCCTGAACCAATGCAAATCGGGGCTTCAAGGGGCCCACTCAACCCTCAAGAAAAAGAGCGACGACGGTTGGGTAAGCTGTGTTATTATTGTGGTCTGGCAGGGCATTTTTCCAGTGCTTGCCCTCAGCTACCCCCCATCGACGGAGCTCGGGAAACGAGCAAGGCCGGGGTGGACAGGGGGTACCCTGGTAAACCCTGTCAGCACCCATGGCGTTACTAGGTACCGGATTGTGACTACCCGATTTCAGGGGGAACAACTCCAAGTGCCTCTCATGCTTTGTGCCCAAGAAAACCGAACCGTGATTCTCCTGGCACTTATTGATTCCGGAGCCTCGGGGAACTTTATTGACGAACATACGGTGCAAAAATATGGGATCCCGTTACTGCCGAAGCCACGTCCTGAGGCGGTCTTCACCATCGATGGTTCCCCATTAATATCTGGCCCTATTACACGTTATACCCCAGCCCTTATAGGGTGGATTGGGACACACCAGGAGAGCATGACGCTGGATGTAGTGAGCAGCCCCGCCTTCCCCGTGGTCCTAGGAATTCCCTGGCTACAGAAGTACAATCCATCTATTGATTGGGCCCACAAAAAGATCTCATTCTCTTCCCCCCTGTGTCTCTCGCAGTGTCAACAGGAGCCTCCCCGGCGAGAAGGACGACCCGGGGGGTTAGTGGTGGCATTAACAACTGAGTCTCCCCTCCTTCCGGACTACCAGGAATTCACGGAAGTATTCCGCAAACAAGAAGCCTTGGAACTCCCCCCCTCACCGTACATATGACTGTACCATTGAACTACTTCCCAACACAACGCCCCCATATGGACGAATCTATGCGTTGTCTGAACCCGAGCTCCGGACCTTGAAGGAATATATTGACGACAACCTTGAAAAAGGCTTCATCCGTCCCTCCACCTCCCCAGGGGGAGCCCCCCTCTTTTTTGTTCCTAAGAAGGATGGGGGATTAAGGCTGTGTATCGATTACCGAGGCCTCAACGCCATCACCATAAAAAATCAGTATCCGCTACCCCTAATCCCTGAGTTACTTAACAGGCTCCAAGGAGCCAGGATTTTTACGAAATTAGACATTCGTGGGGCATACAACCTCTTAAGGGTGAAAGAAGGGGATGAATGGAAGACTGCCTTTCGCACCCGGTATGGGAGCTTCGAGTATTTAGTTATGCCCTATGGATGGGCCAACGCCCCCGCGGCCTTTCAACATCTAATCAATGATATATTCCGAGACATTTTGGACCAGTTCGTCATCGCCTATCTTGACGATATTCTTATTTTTTCCGAAGATCTCCAACAGCATCGTCAACATGTGAAAACCATCCTACAATGCCTTCAACGGTACCACCTATACTGTAAGATGGAAAAATGCGCCTTCCACCAAACGAAAATCCCGTTCCTTGGATTTATAATTTCTGCCGCAGGGATTAACATGGATCCCTCCAAGGTGACGGCCATCAGTTCCTGGCCTGCCCCCCAAGCGGTAAAACCTCTCCAATGTTTTTTGGGGAGTGCCAACTACTATAGGCAGTACATCCCGTGGTATGCTGATTTGACGGCCCCCTTGACACGACTCCTTAAAAAGAAACAACCATATGTGTGGGGGCAGGACCAGCAACAAGCGTTTGATCAGTTAAAAGCAGCCTTCATGACGGCTCCCATCTTGCAATATCCTGATTTCTCCTTACCCTTCCTGGTGGAGACGGATGCCTCGAGCATGGCATTGGGGGCAGTACTCTCCCAAACCCAAGAATCAGAGGAGAGTCCATTGCCCTGTGCCTTCTACTCGCAACAATTAAGCCCTGCCGAGCAGAATTACACAATACTTGACCGAGAACTATTGGCCATCCGTGCTGCCTTTGAAGCTTGGCGACACTATCTCGAAGGGGCCCGACACCTGGTCCAGGTAATCTCTGACCACAAAAACCTGACATTTTTACAGACCGCTCGGATTCAGAATGCCCGCCATGCGCGGTGGGCTCTGTTTTTTGCACATTTTGATTTTCAGATTGTCTATCGTTCTGGAAAACTTAACACCATGGTGGATGCGCTCTCCCGCTATCACGAAGGGACTTATGGCCCAGCCTTGAAGGGAGAGACTATTATTGATCCCCGTAAGTTCCTGGCCAGCGGACTCACCTCCCAACAGATGAGAGCATGGGCCGCCCAAGACCCAGAGCTACGGGCAATGATGAAGACAGATCCTACCGAATTACCCCGACATAAGGGAGCCATCGCAGTCCCTCGTGTTGCCCGGCAAAAGATTTTGTGGGCCCACCATGATGCCCCTATGGCAGGACATCCTGGAGAATGGCGCATCTTTCAGCTGCTACAGCAGCATTTCTGGTGGCCCACCATGCAGCAAGATGTACGACGGTATGTGCAGGGCTGTCCTACTTGTAGCCGCACAAAAATACCAAGAACAAAGTCGGTCGGTCTGCTGCAGTTAGCGCCCCTTCCGCAAGGGCCGTGGCAACGAGTGAATTTAGATTTCATCGTGGAGCTACCCCCTCCCAAGGCTATACCACCATCCTTGTAGTAATTGACCAGTTTACAAAGATGGGGCATTTCATCCCCTGCAAAAAGTTACCCACCGCCCAGCACACAGCACGACTCTTCTTGCAACATGTCATCAAACACCATGGGTTACCCCGCACCATGGTGTCGGACCGGGGACCTCAGTTCACTGCTCGGTTTTGGCGTGCCTTGTTCACGACGGTGGGTACAAAAATTGCACCAACGACAGCATATAGACCACAAGCTAATGGACAGGTCGAGAGAGCAAACCAAACACTTGAGCAGTACCTCCGCTGTTATGTGGACTACCTGAAGGACGACTGGGTAGCATATCTGCCCCTTGCGGAGTTCACCTTTAACAATGAGCCCCATGCCGCACTAGGCACCTCACCCTTTTTCGTATCTTACGGATTCCACCCCCGGCTTGCACTCTCGGAAGAACCCTCGGTGAAAGTCCCTGCAGTCGGAGCAATGATACAAAGTTTGCATTATTGCCACGTTCATGCCCATTCAATGTTACATGTGGCGCGACAACAATATAAGCGCCATGCCGACAGACACAGACAACTCGCCCCGCAATATCAAATCGGAGATATGGTGTGGGTGGATCGTCGCCATTACCCGTCCCTTCGCCCCTCTTTGAAACTTGACAACCGCTTCATGGGACCCTTTCCAGTGGCACAACAAGTCAACCCTGTGGTCTACCGGTTGACCCTACCCCCTTCTCTCCACATTCATCCTGTGTTCCATGTGTCCTTGCTAAAACCCTAGCAACCTCCTCTTTTCCCCCCTTCTTCCCCCCCAGGACCCATCTGCGACGTCCGCGGGGAACCAGAATATGAAGTGCGGGCCCTCCTGGATTCCAAACGAGTGTGTTTGGGCCCCTCTTCTACCTGGTTGACTGGAAGGGATACGGGCCCACCGACCGCTCCTAGGAACCCGCCACTTCGATTCATGCTCCTCGGCTGACCCGTATGTTCCACCTCCGCCATCCGTTAAAACCAGGTCCCCTGTCACTATATCCCCGGAGTCGGTGGCCCTGGGTAGGGGGTACTGTCAGGGTCCGGGGAAGGAAGGGAAGCACCACAAAGAACAAACCCCCCAACACTGAGGCGCCCGAGCGCCACGGGACTCACCCTACAACCCCGGAAAGCAAGGCGGCAGGACAGACAGGGATAGGGAGCTCTGTCGGGGACCTTCCCCGAGAACCGGAAGTAGAGCGGAGAGAGGAGGCGGCGACATGAGAAGGTGCCCAGGACGGTGCTCCAGTGTTAGTGGAGGGCGGGGCGGGGTCCAGACTCGCGTTGCGGCGTTCCACACGTCTCCAAGCACAGCGGGGGAGGAGCTAGGGGGATTTAAGCCGCCGGCTCCAGTCCTTCCTTGCCGGCGATCAGTACTCCTGTGAAGCTGGCCCCCGAGCATGCGTAGAGCGTGTGACTCCCCTTGCTGATCTAGAGTGTGTGCGTGGGAAGAGAGTGTGTGGCGAGTGAAAGCAGAGCGTGGAGTAGGTGTGTGCGTGTGTTGGAACAAGGCATCTTATTGTTGGTGAGCACTTCTATATACTTATTCCCTGGGCTTCCCTACTTCCCTACCCCTTAGGCCGGTGATGGTTTAATCCCCTTCCCTCCGTCCCCATCCCCGGGGCTCTTCCCCCTCCGCACCCTTGGCACGAAACCCCTTTTCCCCCTTGCACTGAGTGGGTGGAGGGGAACGGGGGTGTGGGGAGTGGACGTGTGGGCAGGGACCTGGTCCCCCCGTGGAGAGAGGAGGGGGCTCGCTCACGTTTCTACTGATGTCGTTCCCTGTGATGATACGGCCTCATCTCTAACAAGACTCTTTGGGCCACCTAATACCCTGAGGGAACTCTTTTACAGCAGACCGTGCACACCCCCTTCCCACAGGAGTCCCCAGGGCGTGTGGGGTGCAGGGATAGCAGGGTCCGTGGGTTTTCCCTCCAATTCCAGCCCCGAACCCTTACACGCAGAATAGCCCCAGCCCCCTATGTACAGCCCAGGTCAGGTCCCCATACCCCCAGATTGGGCTACTTACAGATCAGCAGTGTAGTACGCAGTCAAATTCACAAAAGAGAATGGAAAATGCCCAAGTGGCCACTTCTATTTTGCTCCTGCCAGCCAATCAAAAACTGTCCTGTGCTTGGTTATCACTCACCTGGCCCCTCCCATTACCCCCCTTCCTTCCAGATAGGACACTAAGTTTTGTTTCCTAGCTCAGAGATGCTTGGGTTAGGTCTGGGTTACTCCACTCATGCCAACATTCATCACTTAATTGAGGGTTCCAAACTTTCCAAGTACTGACCTTGGTCCTCAGAACTTGGCAGTTCAAAACTGAGTACTGTGATCCTCGGTAAATTCCCTCCAAAATCAAGTATCAAGTTTCTGCCCTAACTGTAAGAATAATATTACTAAAAGCTATGGTATAGGATTGGAAAGTCCTTAAGGATGTAACTAGCATGGGCTGAATGCCAGACAACAATCAGTAAAGAAATCTACACACCAAGATAAATACAGTAAGGACCCAAGGGAAACATGGGCCTTGAATATTGGGCCTCTGGGCTTCATAGGCAGCAGTGGGATCCACATGATGACGGTTGTGCTTAGCAGTGGAACCACAGCAATATGGCTCCTTGCAAGCCTGACTCCATTCTGCCATGATTCTGATTGGCCATTGATGACCCCATTGGTCAGGAACTCCTATAGAGCTTCCTGGGTCACAGCAAACCCCTCTCCTGAACAACCAGCCCTCATTCTACTAGGGTTGAAACAAATGTTTGTGTGGATGTCAGTATCCAGTGGATCCAAGGTTTAGAACATTTAGGGGAAGCAGGAGAGGGATAAGCAGGGTGGATGGGGAGACACAGGGGGAGGACTGTGGGAGGAGAAGGCAGCAGTGGGCATTAGTATCATGCCTTCTGGAGGTGAGCCTAGGCCTGTTGCAGCCCAAGCCAGCTACCCCAAAAACATGTGTTGACCTCCAGGGGCCTCTGCACATGTGCACAAGGCCTTGGTAGCAAACCAGAAATCATTGGACTGAACTTCTGGTTCATTTTAATGATTTGGAGGGATCAGAGAGCGTATTAATCAAATTTGCAGATGACACAAAACGTGGAGGGTTTGCAAATACTTTGGAAAACACGGTTAGAATACAAAAGGATCTAGATAGAGTAGGGACCTGGTCTGGAAGAATCAAAATGAGATTTAACAAAAGACAAATTCAAAGTATAGGAATGAGAAAACAGAAGCACAGATATGAAATGGGGGATAAATGACTAGACAGTAGCTCTGCAGAGAATCATCTAGGCGTTATGATGGATCGTAAATTTAATATGAGTAAAAAATATGAGCTTTCACAAAAAAGGGAAATGCTATTTGGGGATGCATTGACGGTAAGTCTGACCCCAAACTCCACAGAGCTGTGCGCATGCAGAGGTGTGCGCAAGTCACACTGATCCCTATTGCGGGCCAATGGAGCCCCGCGGATCTTGTATGCATGTGTGCATGTGCAGAATCCACGGGATTGGGTGAACTGCATTGTTTCCAAGACATGGGAAGCAATGGTCCCAGTTTACTCAGTTTTGGTGAGACATCACTTGAATAGTGTGTTAAGTTTTGGGCATCACACCTCAAAAAGGATGTTGACAAATTGGAGAAAATTCAGAGGAGAGCAACTAAGATGGTAAAGGGTCTGGTAGACATAAGAACATAAGGAGTTCCATACTGAGTCAGACCAATGGTCCATCAAGCCCAGCATCCTGTCCTCCGACAGTGGCCAATCTCAATTGCATGGGAGAAGAACCAACAGTCACAATGGACAATCCATTCCTCAACTCCCGACAGTAAGATGTTCATCCTGTAAGCTACTTGGTTAATAGCCATTAATGCACCTCCTCTCTAAGAACTTATCCAGTACTTTTAAAAACCAAGCTATACTACTGACCTTGACAATGTCCTCTGGCAATGAATTCCATAGGTTGATTTTGTGTTGAGTGAAAAAGTACTTCCTTTTATTGGTTTTAAATCTGCCGGAAGCTAGTTTCATGGAGTGTCCCCTAGTTCTAGTACTATTTGAGGGTAAAAAACCGTTCTCTATCTACTCATTCCACACCACTCAAGATTTTATAAACCTCGATCATGTCCCATCTCAGTCTTCTCTTCTCTAAGTTGAAGAGACTCAGCTTGTCAAGCCTCTCTGTACGGAAGCCGTTCCATACCCTTTATCATTCTCGTTGCCCTTCTCTGTACCTTTCCCAGTTCAGCTGCTTCTTTTTTGAGATGGGGTGACCAGAACTGCACACAATGGGTAGTTTCAGATGTTATACACTCCCAGGTCACCACAGTGGATTCCCAAATGTGGCGGGCCAGGCAACCCCCTCCCATCATCCAGGAAAGTCCCAAAGAGACGTGACGGGAGCGGGACCACGGCAAGGAAATGAACGGCTGGACCACAGCCCGGGGAAGTACAACAGACGTTACGCCGATGCTGGACTGTGGTCAGAACACCCAGAAGACACCAGGGCGGGGTGGGAGGCAGACATGACTGACTGAGGGCAAAGGAAGCCAAACGTGCCAAAAGGCAATGCCCACACAAGGTAAATGGGAAGGGAGGGGGAGGAGAGCGGCTGAGGCAGCACACACAACAGACACAGGGAAGCCATGGACACTGCAGAACACAAACCACACACACACACCCGGGCGCAAACACACCCAAACAGGAAAGGAAGGAAGGAAGGAAGGGGGAGCACACCAGGAAGGCCAACACACACAGCACCATGGACACGGGGGGGAGGGGGGGAGCCCCGGGCCAAGGAAGCGGAGGGGACCGGGCCGGGAACAGTTCAGGACACAGGGAAAGACACCCAGAACCCCACTGACAGCACAGGCTGCATGGGAAACCCAACAGCAACACAGGCCGTCCAAGTCACAGGGGTCCCCATGGGGACAGAGCAGGGTCACAGGGGGAGGCCAACCAAACCAGGAAAGACACTGGAGCAGTCCAAGGCAGTTCCCGACGGCAGGGATCCCTCGCGCTGATGCAAAGGCACGGCCGGGGATGGAGGTGGGTTGGAACCGGTGTGCAGCAGAGGCAGTCCCCCCCACCGAGGAAGCCAGGAAGCGCTGTCCAGGGGCCCCAGACCCACACAGTCATGCAGGTACCCAGGGGGTGGGGGGAGGCAGGGCACGGACACAGGCAAGCGGGTGGCCATGCAAGGGGTGACAGCACCACATGGAGAGGCGGTAGTGGGAAGCAGGAACTAGCCAAAACGGGGACTGGGCATGGAGAGGAACACTACAGGCAGCAAAGGACAGGGGGTGCCCGTAGAGGGGGCACAGTGACACAGGCGAGCGGCTCAGGGGCAACTGACCCAGCCACAACAGCAGCCAGGCTGGGATGGCAAGGAGCAAGCGACCAGTGCCCTGAGCTGGCAGTGAGGTGCAGGGAGCACACAGTAGGGCACACAGCCATGGCAACAAAGACACAGGTGGCCTCACAGCCAGCTGGACGGGGTCTCGAAGGGGCCTGGGACATGTTGGTCCACCGGATGCACGTAGTGGGGCCACTGAAGCATGCCCCGGCAGTAGCCCATCCCCGCCATGTGGTGGACAATGAGGTAGTAGGCCTCAAATGGATCCGGGCAGGAGAGCCCCACCTGAACATTGGCATGGGACCAGACAGCAGCCAGCACCACCAGCTCTGGTACGGTGGACTCCAACAGGGTATAGTCAGCAGAAGGAAGCCATGGCAGGTGCCCAAGCTCCAATAGGTGGTGATACTCTGCCCCATGCGACCGTTGGTAGTCATGGGCCCCATGGATGCAGCAGCAGAAGAAAACTGCCAGGGCAGGCCCCCTCTCCACCAGACAGGTCATGAACCCGGCCAGGCCACAGACCAAGAGAGCGGACACGATCTCTGCTGCAGACCACACCACATGCGAGCTCCTCATCCCCGGAATGCGCCCATCGGGAAAGGGACAGAGACCCAGCGCCTCAGCATGGAGCCGGCACGCACTACAGCTTGCCTCATAGCTGAAGTAGTGAAGGCCGGAGCTCAGACTCACATAGGAACCTGAGAGGGTATCTGGGCAGCACAGGAACAGTTGCATGGCTGGGGAACGCAACAGGTCACAGAGGGCCATGGTCTCCTGAATGGTCCAGCTACGGGGGGCGCCATGCAATCCGGGGCGTGGGAGCCCCGGGGCAGAACTGCCGTCCATGGTCCAGCAGGAAGAGTGTCTCAGCAGCAAGGAAAGAGGGGCCCCATGATGCCATGTGGGCTGGGGAAGGAAGCAGGGGAGCTCCAAGGACATGTGATAAGGCCGCAGGCCGCAACAAGGCATGGCTAGCGAGCAATGCATACGGAGCGGACCCAGCACAGCTGCAGGAACTGAGCGCACAGACTGTCCAGCAAGCACTGATAGCACGGAGGTGATGACAGCAGGCAACCAGCTGCGGACCACACCGATGGGAGCGCAGGTGCACCCAGGGGATGGGTGCCATCTGGAGGTACACACAGGCCAGCAGGCGAGTGCAACCGGCATGAGGAGCCCAGGGAAGGCCCCACCGGCACAGCTGAGCAACCCCCAGCCAGCTGGTGGCAGGGAGGCCAGATGGGGGTGGCCGATAAAGGTGCGCTGGGGCCTGCCCCACAGGTGCGTGGACGGGGCATGGAGCTGGGATGGCCCTGGGGCCCCACCCCATCTGCACAGGTGGGTCGCATCACCAGCTGTCCTGGCACCTGTGCCCAGCCACAGCCGTGTGGGGGCCTCCCCACGGCAGGTCCCACCTGTCTACGGCCTGCAGCCAGGTCGATCCCCTGCCCCCTTCCTGTTACCATGAGGCAGACAATAAAGCTGTTGTTGTGGCTACACCTCATGTTTATTGTCCCTACAGTGCCCCCTGTGCCGTCCTGCCCTCCCCCTGCCTCACTTGCTCTCCCTTCCCTCTTTCTCTGTCCCGCCACATTCCCCTGCTGCTGTGTGCCCTTTAAATCTCCCTCCCTGGTCTGTGTGTTACGCGTTGCCTGGCAGCGATGATGCATGCTCTCTCCATGGCTGGAGATCATTCGTTCTGATTCTGCCTGGTGGTTGGCGTTCAGTCATTACTTTTGGCAATTTCCCAGTGGGAATAGTTTTCGCCACGCTTCCAGGGATGGTCCCGTCCCGACCTCTGGAAGCATGGTTGGCTTTGGCCCCTTTGGGTAATTGACCATGGCGAACATCTGGATGCCGCTGAACAGACGTTCACGGTTCTTTGGCCGCACCGCGATGTTGACCGTGGTTCACTGTGGTTGACCGTGGTATCATCACGTCTGAAATTACCCAATATTCCAGGTGCAGTCACACCATCGATTTGTATAGGGGAATTATGACATCTCAGTTTTATTCTCTATCCCTTTGTGAATAACTCCTAACATTCTGTTTGTTTTTGTGACTGCTGCTGCACATTGGGCTGAGGATTTCAGTGTATTGTCCACAAATCGCTCCTAAATTCTTTTCCCGCGTGGTAACTCCATGCTTAGTACCCAGCATTTTGTACTCACAGTTTGGGTTATTTTTCCCTATGCGCATCACTTTGCACTTGTCCACATTAAATCTTATCTGCCATTTAGATGCCCAGGCACCCAGTGTCGTAAGGTCCTGTTGCAGTTCCTCACATTCTGCTCGTGGCTTAACTGCCTTGAATAACTTGGTGTCATCTGCAGATTTGATCACCTCACTCTTAACACCCTTTTCCAGCTCATTAATGAATATATTAAACAGCACCAGTCCCAATACAGATCCCTGGGGCACACCACTTTTGCATCATATTTTGCAACTTTCCAAAGCTAATATATGCTTCATAATACTAAAAAGTTGGTAATTCCAGGTTGCTAAAGACTGATAAAATATTTGGTTCTAAGCCTTATTATGTCACAAAAAATGACAGTACATACAGTTATGGTACAAACTATAGTACATACTGTCCAAGCTTCCATAGTTCAGCAGATTTACTTACAAGTCATATGAGGAAAGGCTGAAAGAATTTGGTATGTTTAGTCTACAGAAAAGAAGTCTAAGGAGGCATGATAACAGTTTTCAAATATCTTAGATGATTAGAATACAAAAGGGGATCCTAACGACCCAGGAAATTATCGACCAATAAGTCTGCTTAGTATTGTTGGGAAATTGTACACAAAGTATCTGCTCCAAAGACTCCAATCATGGGTGAAGTCAGAGGGGATATTAGCTAGGGAGTAAGCAGGTTTCTGTGACGTTTTCTCCACCACGGACCCTATATTTACATTGAACCAGAAAATAACCACGTATACGTGGCACAGGCCAGCCTCTTCACTTTATATTTGTTTTGTTGACCTGAAAACAGCTTTTGATTCCACACCCAGAGAAAGGCTATGGAACAAATTATCCACGACTAATATTGATCCAAGACGACTTTATTTGGTTCTATCCCTTCAGCGGGGAACATCTCGCCAAGTAAGGGTGAACCAACAAGGACATTTGTCTGAGCCAGTTCTGACAATAATCCCCCCGCTAAGCACCTTGTGAGCTGTGGGGGATTTTGGGGCCCACCCCTTGAGGAATGGGGCACCAGGGCATCCTCTCGAGCTTTCCCGCCAAATGCGGGACCAGGGGCGAGCTGGCTGCAGCGTTGCAAGCTGCAATCCGCTTGGGGATTGCAGCTTGCAAGGCTTAGACAGAGGCACGAAAAGGTGCCTTCCTGATTGGCCGGTTCAGGCCACATGGTGCAGCGTGCCATGCAGCCCGTCACTCAGTTGGCGGCGCTGAAGAAGAGAATGGTCTTGTCAGTGCTCTCAGGGCTGCGGCAAAGGATTGTGTCCCCTCCTCCCTCCACCACCCCCCTCGACACTGAGTTTAAGAGCTGTTGGGGGCAGGGAGCCGCGGCAGCAGGGAAGTACCCCAGCCAGGTTGCGTGTGGACTATTGTTGGGTGGGAGGTTCCCCCCCATCTTTGCAGAGTTGCGGGCTCAGGGAAGTTCTGGGCAGGGAGCCGCGGCGGCAGGGGAGTACCCAAGCCGGGTTGTGTTTAGGTCCATTGTCGGGTGGGAGGTTCACCCCCCCTGTCTTTGGTGGTGTTGAGGCTGGGTGAAGTTCTGGCTGTAGGGCAGGGGTGGCAAGCAGGCGTGGGTGCTTGGCCCGGTGGGGGGGTGAGTAGCTAAGTGGCATAACCCCCAACCACCCCGCTCCTCAGTGTGCAGAGTGCATTCGGGGGAGGTATCTGGAGTGGAGTGTTCTCCACCCAAATTGTGCGGAGTGGGGGTGCAGCTGAGGAGGCTTAGTGGCAGGAATATCCAAATGGGTAGAAAGAAGGGGACTAAGGGAGCCAGCACCCCCTCAGGTGGTAGGGTTGGGGCTGGAAGTGGTGACCTGGGGAGAGTCAGCATGGCTGCGCTGGGTCCCCCTCTAACTGGACAGTTGGGAGGTTTAGCCCCTGTACAGGGTCAGATGATGGCGGCGAGCAGGGTCCATGCCACAGGGGAAGGGGGGGACGCTGGAGAGTTGACAGGGCCTTTTGCCATGGAGGATATGCTGAGGCAGGCTGGGGCTGCCTTACAAACGGAGGGCCCTGCACCACTTGGTGGGCATTTAGCAGTGGTGCAATCCTGTCAGCCAGTCCAGGCTGCATCAAGTGAGGGGTGCCAGGACGGTCAGGGGCAGGTGTTGTTACTGGCTCTTGAGTCCAGGCTGAGCACTTGGGATGGAGTTATGAGGAGGTTCTTGAGTGCTGCCCCAGGGCACATTGGCAGCACAGCAGTGACTGGGGTTGTCAATAATCCAGGCTCTGTTTTGTCCCAACCTAGCACAAGTGCAGCAGGTGGGCATGGGCAAGCGGCATCTGATGGGGCCTCTGGGGCAAGCAGCCAGGTGGTTGAGGAGCTCGCAAGAAAGGTTGACCACATGGAGCGACAGATGTCCCGGATCGCAGCCTTGCTGGAGGCCAGGGGCCGGGTGGCGACAGTGAGTGTGTCTCCTGTAGCACCGGCCCAAGCTGGATTGCCTGTGCAGGTGGCCAAAAACGTGGGGGATAGTGAGTATGTTAGTCAGAGTGGTGTAGTTACAGGGGGCTGTGCAGTTTTTCAGGAGTCCCAATTGCAGAGAGGGGGCAGTGAGGCCACGTTACCGCCCATTGCCAACCAGGTTTCACCCTCGCAAGTGGAGAGGACCATGGGCTTTGTGCCTGGAGAAAGGGTGTAGCAGCAGGCACCAGGGGTGTCATTTGTGGGGAAGGGTGGTTTGGGTCAATTGCGGGTGGAGCAGGACCCGAACAGATTATTGTGGGTGGACAATGTGTGGTGCCCACAATTGGTGGTGGGTCTGGTTAGCCATACCAAAGCAGCTGGAGGGGGACTGGGTCAGGTGGGGCTAGGTCAACCTCCCCCAGGGCAAACTCAGGAGGGAGCTGGAGGTATAGCAGGAATGTCAGTGGTGCCAGTAGTGCCTGCTGTCGAGGTACCCCCATTGCGGGGCGGGTATGTGAGGGTTTCTGCTCCCATAGGTGTGCACCTAACTCAGGCCATGTGCAAAAAGATATGGAAAGGGGAGTATATCGATTTGTTTGCCATCTTGTTTTATGACCCGGTGCCGCATCCTAATGCGAAGCTCGAGCCCCGGGAATATGAAAGAGTGAAGCACTGGAAGATAGACAGGAACTGGGCTAACTGGGAGTCGGCATTTATAATTTATGCCAGCGTGGTCTTGCAGGCGTTTCCAGAGAGGTCTGTGGCTCTCTGGAAATATTTTGATATCGTGAGGCGGGCCTACTTGACTAAGGAAGGGTTCAGGTGGCTAAGGTATGATGAGGCTTTTAGGCAGAATGCCTGCATCACGCCAGAGGTCAGATGGGATGTTAAAGACCATGACCTCTGGATAGAATGCATTCAGGAGAAAGATGTGGCCAGAGCAGATAGCGGTCACGTGATAGTGAAGGGTGGTGGACAGCCGACGGATAATTTTCATGGTGAACTGTCCAAGAAGGGGGGTACGGCGCTGGCATGCTGGGACTTCAATGAGGGGTCCAGGTGTTTTCGTGCCAACTGCAAGTTCAGGCATTCCTGCCTGCAGTGCGGTGGACCCCACCCCTTTTCTAACTGCCCTAGACGAAAGACCGGGGGACAGAGGGGTAAGTGCCCCTTTCCTGGGGGGAGCATGCGGTGGTGGTGCCCCCCAAGTAGGTGCTAACAAGGGCACCAACGCCAGTAAAGTGGTGGGTTCTTAAGGAGTTGTTGGTCGATTACCCATTAGAGGGGGTCGCTTGTTATGTAGTTGAAGGAATTTGTTACGGTTTTGAGATTTCGTTTCAAGGGGTTCGTGAACACATGTCTATGTGAAACTTGAAATCAGTGGTGGGTTTGGAAGAAGTTGTGGAACGGAAGAAAAATAAGGAAGTTTTGGAAGGCAGGGTTGCCGGACCTTTTCAAATTTTGCCTATGGGCAACTTGAGAATTTCACCACTGGGTATTGTTCCCAAGAAGGCCCCTGGGGAGTATAGGCTTCTTCATCATTTGTCTTACCCCGAGGGTCTTCCGTGAATGATGCTATCCCGCATGAAATATGCACGGTACAATACGCTTCGTTCGATGTTGCAGTAGAACTGGTTCATGAATGTGGAAGGGGGGCATTAATGGCGAAGAGCGACATCTGCATTTTGCCAGTCCACCCGAGGGATTTTGACCTGCTTGGGTTTTCATTTGGGGGTCAGTTCTATTATCACAAGGCTATGCCCATGGGATGTTCCATCTCATGTGCAGCCTTTGAGAAATTTAGCATGGCACTGGAGTGGATTGTGAAGCGTTTGGATGATTATTTGTTTATAGGTGAAGAGGGAGCTACGGCGTGTGGTGATTTGTTGGGACTGTTCAGGGAAGTTGCTAAGTTAGTTGGGGTGCCTTTAGCAGAAGAAAAAACGGAGGGACCTGCACCTGTGATGACTTATTTAGGCATAGAATTAGACTTGGTCAGGGAGTTGTTGCGGCTGCCTGAGGCTAAGCTTGCTGAGTTGCAGAAGGAGGTGCAAGCATGTAGAGTGGCCAGTAAAATAACTTTAAGAGTGCTGCAGTCATTGTTCGGTAAGTTAAACTTTGCTTGCCGTGTTGTGGCTCCAGGCTGGGCTTTTCTAGCATGGTTGTATTCCAAGACAACTTCGGTATCATTGCCTCACCACCACATCCGGGTGACAAGAGACATGAGGGAAGATTTGGATGTTTGACTAGAGTTTTTAAGGACACATAATGGGGTTAGCTTGTGGCGCAACTTGTACTTGCTGGAGGCGGAATTACAGGTCCACTCCGATGCAGCCAGTGTGGCTGGGTTGGGAATTTATTTTCAGGGTCGCTGGTGTGCCGAGAGATGGCCTGCGCAGTGGGAGGATTCAGGTATTTTGAGGGACTTGACCTTCTTGGAGTTATTTCCTATTGTGGTTGCCGTCCACTTGTGGGTGGACTGTTTTTGGAATAAGAGGGTTGTGTTCTGGTGTGAAAATTTAGCTGTTCATGTGGTTAATTCGCTTTCCTCCAAGTTGGAGAGAGTTATGCACCTTGTGAGAGCATTTGTGTTGTGGTGTTTGCAGCATAATATAGTGTTTAGTACAAGACATGTTCCGGGGGTTCAGAATGAGATAGCTGATGCTCTCTCTTGTTTGCAGATGCAGTGTTTTTGGGAGCTTGCTCCTTTCGTGAGGAAGGAACAGGACTTTGTCCCCAGACAGCTTTGGAGCCTTGGAGGCTAGAGCTGATGGACACGGTGAAGGGTTCTGTGTCCTCTGCGACATGGCTGGCATATGAGAGGATGATCAGGGAATTTTTAGGGTTTGCCCGGGCCCGTGGGTGGGCGTTAGTGATCCCGGTGCCTCTGGACCAAAGGGTGCAGTTTGGGCTTGAATTGCACAGGAAGGGTTTAGCGGCAGGTACTATAGCTACCAGATGGTCCGCTTTGGTTTTTATGGCTAAGTTAGTGGGGTTGCAGGATTGTGATTTGTCCTCAGTGCTTAAGGCAATGATTGTTTCATGGAAAAGGCAGGGCCCCATTCGGGTTGATCGTAGGGTCCCGTTGTCCCCCAAGATTTTGGCTGACATGGTAAGCAAGTTGGGGGAGGTGTGCTGTGATCCTGCTGAGGTATGTTTGTTTCAGGCAGTGTTTGTGGTTGCCTTTTTTGGGGCCATGCAAATTGGTGAGTTGGTAGTTAATTCCCGGAATGATAGGTCTGGAAGGGAGGTGCAAGTTGGTGATGTAACTATGACTGGGGTAGGTATGAAGCTTAGGATTCATTTTTCCAAAACTGATCAGTTAGGAAGGGGCTCGAAGGTGGCTCTGGCCTGCTCTATTGAACCACTTATCTGCCCGGTAGTATGCATGGAAAATTATTTAAAGGTCAGACTGGGTTTGCCTGGATCGCTGTTCATACACCAGGAGGGTCTCCCTTCAGTCTCCCGCTATCAGGTTTTGGTGGTATTAAAGCATTGCTTGATTCTATTGGGGTTCTCTGGGGTGGTGTTTAGGTCTCATTCATTTAGGATCGGAGCGGCCTCACGTGCGGCCGCAGTCGGTTTCCACCCCCCTGAGATCCGGAGGGTAGGCAGATGGCGTTCTGGGGTGTTTAAGTCTTACATTCGCCCGTTCCCAGTATTATAGATGTTGGTCTGGGCAGCGTGTAAGTGATGGTTTGTTTTAATTCTTTTTTCATAGGAGGTGGCCGTAATCCTCAGAGAAAGGTAATCTGGATCATCGGCCACAGCTTTGTCAGGTGGGCAGCTAAACGAGTACAGGCAACTAGCTGGGGGACACAGCTTGACCTGTCTTCATTGTGTGGAAAGGAAGGAGAGGGATGCTGTGGCCTCAGCTTATGCCCTTAATGTTGGGTTGGGTAGGTAGATCCCATCCGGATGTGATATTAGTCCATCTGGGTGAGAATGATTTTTCAAGGGGATCCGGGCTGGACCTATTGATAATGATAAGGCAGGGTTGGGTCCGGTTGAGGGAGCTTCTCCCACAGGCCACTCTTGTTTTCACAGAAATGTTGTAAAGGATTAAGTGGCCAGGAGCTACTAATCCTAGAGCGGTGGATAGAGCTCGAAAAAAGGTTAAAAGGGAGGTCAGGAAATGGATTGCCCCCCTGGGTGGTATTTGGCTCTGTCATCCTGAAATACGATGGAACAGGCCAGAACTCTTTTGGCAAGATGGGGTGCATTTATCTGAAATGGGATTGGATTTGTATATTGGGAACATAAAAAGGTTATTACAAAGTCTGGTGTGAAATAGTATGGAAGAGCATATGTAATTCGCTTGGGTGATTTGGGGTGTGTCATGGGGGTGTTCAAGCAAGCGCAGCTGCTGAACTTGTGGCGGTGTTCAGTACCATAAGGTTAAACTGGTAAGGGCTTTATAGCCTGTATGTATGGGCAGATGAGGGGGTTCATTCTGCAAGTTGTACCTGGTCAGTAATTTAGGGGATGGGTGCCCCAAATTATCACAGAAAGGCAGGGCAGGCGTTGTGTGCATACGGGTAGGATTTAAGTGGTCCCAAGGTTTTTTATCAGCAGCGTCTGTTCTTCTGGAAGAAATGGATCAAGTCGGTCCATTGGAGGAGGATTGGACCGGTATCTCCAATCCAGAATGGTTGGCATTATGGTACTGAACGCAGGGTGTGTGTGTGTGTGTGTGTGAGAGAGAGAGATAGTTGAAGGGTTAAGTTATATCATCTCGTCACCCCCCCTTTGCTATTCACCCAAGTTAATTTGGTATAATTTTAATCAGAATCTAATTGGCATTCTAATTGAAAATGGTATGATTAATTGGATATACTAACTTGCCTCACAATTTGGCATGGGAAAGATTTGAATTAGGGTAACTGGCTTTTAATTCTATTCATCGTTATTCATGGTTGTTAATGGAGTTTAATTGGCTTAATTGGTTTTCTTGTTTCTTAACAAGTTATTAATTAAATTCGGCTTCAATAAAACAGCTGCGGCCAGTTTTACCCATATCCTTTGTGTCTGTGCCTTATTCCTAGTGCGGGGGCAAGAGGGATTCAACAAGAGTGTCTTCTTGCCCCTGATTATTCAATGTATATATAAATAGTGGAGTCAACGCGCTGTGGTACCCCTCCTATTACGTAGTGGATAGTTCTACCGTGTCAGTTTTACTATACGCAGAATACACTATTCTTATTTCACAATCTCAAATAGGTCTTAGTCAGTTAATGCGGGATTTCTGCGAGTTTTGTAATATAGAATTCTTGGAGGTCAATTTTACAAAAACAAAGGTGATGGTGGTAAGCACTTCGCACATGAAACATGAATTCATGGTTTATGAATTCACATGTGATTGAACAGGTAAACTGGTATAAATACTTGGGGGTAATGTTTTCCAAGTCAGCCTCATGGCATCCTCACCATAAGTCTGTTATGTCCCAAGTCAGAGACACATGCAAAGGGGTTCTCAGTTTTTATTTCTCAAAGGGTGGTAAACAGGTGTTGTCCGCTCTGAAAGTATTTAAAGCTAAGGCCACTTTTAAATGAGGCTGCTGATGACGTCTTACCTTTTGATTTGTGTTTGAATTGGCTTCTTTGTAGATGCGAGCTGCGATTTTAGACGAGTGATTGAGGAGAAAGTGAATCTGGAGTCTGTAGGCGAGTCTTCTGTGTGCCAGAGTTCCAGAATTATCCCGGTGGTCTGTGGAATGTGACGCTCTAGGAGTTGCCGTCTTGTATGTCATTAGCATTACGTAGAATGAGGAAGCTATTCCCTTCAGAAAGGGTTCTTCTTTGAGCTAGCTCCGTACATTTACACAGTCAGAGCAGTGGGTGCGTATGCACTAGGTTATGTTAATATGAGAATCCTATGAGTTTGTGTAAGAGGTTCCTGACTTTGGTGCATTGAGAAACCAATCACAATACCGCAGTAGTAAAAGGTTAACAACGGGGGGCTTTATGAGGTTTGTAAGGGGGTGATTCCTTTGTCATTGTCAGGCTCCGGGTACAGAGCTGGGGAGGGAACAAGGAGGGAGAAGGAAAGCCAGAACTATCAGGCTCCAGGGGACAGAGCCAGGGAGAGGGAAACAAGGAGGGAGGAATCTAGATCTGGACACCGGGGGGAAAAGGGTGTCCTCAAGGCAAGCCTCTGAAACCTCTCAGTCGCTCTCTTGAAGCCAAGAGATTATGCACTCAGCATCAGTACCAGGCACGCTGGTCTAAGAAGGCCTGCGACTCGTCATTGAGGCCAGGGCCCAGAGCCAGAGGGAGGACCCACCACAGAGGCGGGAGGATCCCAAGGATGGGAAATCTTGCAGGGGTAACTAGGGGAAGGGGCGTCCGGAAGAACTCAGCCCCAAGGGTACAGACCATGAGGCTCCAGTCAGGGGAAGCTGGCGGTTAACCAGTTCCCTGAAAGCCAAGGGGGAACTGAGCCTGGGCTCGTCCTACACAGGGGAGGAACTAGGACCTAAGCTCACACAGAGCAAGGGGGAAAGGCGCTCAGGCAGGAGCTCTCACACAGAGCAAAGGGGAAAGGGACCCAGAGCGTAAGCTCTCACGCAGAGCAAAGGGGAAAGGGACCCAGAGCGTAAGCTCTCACACAGAGCAAAGGGGAAAGGGACCCAGAGCGTAAGCTCTCACACAGAGCAAAGGGGGAAAGGGAACAGACTGGGATACACACAAGACACAGGGGACAAGCAGACATGGGGCACACACAAGACAGGGGAAAACAAGCAAGTATGGGGGCATGCACACGACCAGGGAAACAACACTGTCTTACCACATGCAGAGGGGAAAAACACACAGGAATCTCACACACCACAGACAGCACAATTACTTCCTCAATCACCATAGACAGGGATGGGAAGGGGGTAAGAGACGTTGCTCCACCAGCTTCCTGTGGCCACATCAAGGCTTAAATACTTCCTGTGGCCAATCAGGAAGCTGGGAGGCGGGGCTAAGGTAATTGACTACAGCTGGGAGGGGGCATGACACACAAGGAACAAGCACACAAAGGAGACAGAAGGGAGACAACCCAACAGCCTTACAAGGCCACCAGGTGGCGCAGGGCGCTGGACAGGCTCTCCAGCACCCCAAGGGCCATGGGTTCGAGGCCCAGCCCTGACAGTCATTTATTAAGTATGTGGAGGCTGGTAAGTGCTGCTTTTGACTGAGGTAGGTGCTTTGGGGGACATGTCAAATGTGTTCTCACTTTCAATATTCATGGTCCTATGATAATGGCTGTCTTTTTTCGCAGAATCTTATTGGAAAAGAAACTATCTTATGTGGTGAGAGGGAGGTAGATTGCCATAGGCAGGCAGTTACCTTCGTTGCGGAGAGAGGAGGGTCTGTGCTTTACTTTTAAAACTTATTGTTAAGGGAGGGACACAGATAAAGTTTGTAATATATATTTTTCTTACATTTCAATAGTTCTCTCTGCATGATTAAACTGCATATAAGTATTAATCTGATATAATGTAACCGTTAGCTTAATTTGCACTAAGACTAAATTGTATGCAGTTGTAGTCTCACACATTTTAATGAATCTGTGATCAACATTAGGGTTTTTTATGTTAATTACCTTCTATCTTTTACAGTCCTCCGTAGCTATGAAGGCTTTGTGCCTAATTTGACACAATGTTTCACAGGCAGTAGGAACTGTGGCACAATGTTTCATAGGAAGTAGGAATATTGTGCTATGATTTATTTAAGCTTACGATTGCAGCGTATGCTGAGGGAATATATAGTAAATTAAGGTATTTGTGTAAACCTTCTGTAAATATCTATTTTCCCTATTCCCATTTTGTATTAGAAAATAATTTGCCAAACTCTTTATTAAGGTTTTATACTATCAACTTAACTTAGATTATCAACCTGTTATAAAGATTATAATGGATCAGCAGGCCTTACAGATATTTATTGCATCAGTGAATTGCTTTTTGCAAGCCACATATATGGCACTATCTTCATTGGAGATTTTAGAAGAAGATGGAGGAGATGCTGATGATGCTGATGAAGAAGCTCATTCAATATATGAGTGATCTATGAAGGCCTCCTCAGGGTTTGCATCATTAGTCCAGGTATGGGGTTCTTGGGATCTTTAGGGATATGGTGTGTTTTTTATCAGGGTTTGTGGTGATGGCAGGAATTTTAAAGAAAACATTGATAAATGGTATCATCATTTTTAAAATATAAAAAATAGGTTCTTGGCTCTGTTCCTAAATCACTTCCTAAATACATTCCGTTATGAGGTTTTCGCTTGCATTACTGTTGAGCATGTCAAGAAATTTAGTTCTTGAGTACTTGATACATAAGCGTATGTTTCCTTCACTTACTGTTTTTGTTTATTCAGCATGCCACTGTCTTTACTAATGTTACGTTAAATAATGTTATCTCCTTTTAAACAACCACCTGAGTGCTGCATAAGAGACACATTTGTATAACACACACACACACACACACACCCCAGCCTCTCTTTTCATTTCATCACCACCATGTGTAGCTCACACGGAATTCCGTAGGTTCTTCTTTTTCTCTGTTTGTTAACTGTGGTCAGTACGGTGTTGTAATATGTGCAGGTTTTTTTTTGGTGGGGAATACTGTATTCTTTTTTATCTCATACAGAATGTTAACAGACTTCATAAAATATGTGGAATATCTGCTGCCATGGTAGCTCAGTTACCTGGAAACACCTACGGAGCATATGAGAAAATGATGCCTACAAACAGAGTGGAGTGGGTTTTAAGACAAAGTTCTGACTGGTGGGAAAACATTGTCAATGGGCCAGATTATGGGGAAGGGAGGTGGTTAAGAGACTTCCGTATGCGGAAGCAGGTATTATGTTACTGGTTGAAAAACTGAAACCTACTCTTCGAGACAGTCCACCAACATGCGTCAACCTATTACACCTGAGAAGCGGGTGGGAATAGCGGTTTGGAAACTGGCAACTCCTAATGGGTACCAAACCTTTGAAGCACAGTTTGACATTGGTACAGCAATTGCATGTAGAGCAGTCACTGAGGTCATTCATGCTATAAATGATGAGTTGCTAGTCAAAGTTATAGGTTTTGCTAATCTGAATGAAGTAATTTCTGGTTTCCGCAGAGAGGGATTCCCTCATTGTATAGGGGCAATAGACAGAATGCACATAGAGGTACAAGGGCCTACATGTTGTCCTGAGACTTTTTTCTGCCAAAAAAAATATTATTCTGTAGTTCTACAGTCAGTGGTGGACACTAGACTTCTATTTAAGGATGTATTTGCTGGTTCATTCGGTGGAGACCACGACTCTGGTATTTTCCATAAATCATCACTTTTTGCAAGGAAGTACCAAGGCATATTCAGACCTGATCCATTGGCAAACATTGGGTGATTTCAGACGTTACGAGATCACAGTCAGCCACGCTCAATTCCGCGTGGTGGCTGTGATCGCGTAACGTCTGTTGGGGGAAATGGATGTTTCCCCCCAGATGTTACCATGGCATGGGATTGCATTCAACATGTGAGCAGCCGAAGCGGCGGGACCGGAGGCCACCGCGTGTTGAATGCAATCCCATGCCGGGGTGAACCCCGGCGTCTCATCTGGTCGGGCGCCACAGCCCGGGATCACCGGCGGGACCCCGGGCTGTAGCAAATTCGGCCCAACGCAGCAGCCGCATTGGCCCCACCACCCGTCATCTCCCCAGAGGGCGGGCAGTGGGGAGCGTGGAGGGGCCGGGGCCGTGTGGTCGCACGTTGCGCCGCGCGGCCCCGCCCCCTCCCCAATTCCCCGCCGGGATCCCCCCGCATGTCTGTTACAGCGTGACGGGGTGATCTCGGCGGGGAAGGAATTGGGTGATTTCGGTATGGGGCCAATGGGACCCGTAACGTCTGAAATCACTCATTGATGGAATGTATGTTCACCCTGTTTTTATTGGTGATACTGCATACCCTTTATTACCTTGGTCAATGAGGGAGTTCACCTCAGGATTATCCATACAAGAACACAAGTTTAATAGGCATTTAACCCATTGTAGGATTGTGGCAGAGCGGTCCTTTGGAATTCTGAAGCAGCAGTGGCTCAGTTTGTCAAAATGCGTTGACATGTACACAGAAAATGTTCCTGCTTTAATTGTCTCCTGCTTCATCTTACATAATATAGTTCAAACCAATGGTGATGCTCTACAGTGGGATATGGGTTCCATTCCAGATGCCGCTAATATTCCCATAGGTGTGCCAGTAGCTGGAGATTTCCATATTTTGTAAAAGTTGAGGGCAAACGTGTGCGGCAAGCGTTCTGTAATTTATTTGAGAATCAGCATGCTAATGGTATAATGTGGGGAAGATTAAATAATAACTTATGCTGAATGTTCAATAACTTTGATCTCAATCTAATACTGTGTAGGATCGAAGTAAATTTATAGCATACTAGTCAAACATTGAGGTAATGGATTGATACGGTATGTTTGAGGTTTAAATGAAATTTGACATATGTAAGTTAAAAACATGTAAGTTCATCCTTATATTACAGTGTTACTGTAGGTTTATACATTATGTACATGCATCTGTTTTGTACAACTCTCCATTATATGCCAATAAAGTACCTTGACTGAATTGCTTTTCGTCCCCAATCAATTGTGGTTTCCATATGGTTTTCAAGTATGCAAATCATGTTGCATATGCTTACTATATATTTTTATAGTGTACCTTGGGTTCATATGACACTGGGTGTTGTACCACTGGTGTATCTATTGGAGAACTGGAATCAAATATACCATACCAATTCCCACATACATTACTCCCATATTAATTACATATTTTAAAGGACCAACTCTGAAGTAGGCAACTAAAGTACTGTGGGTAGTATTTTATTATTATTTTCAACAGTTGATTCACATACACATGTGTAAATGTACTTTTTAAGTGATTTTAAATACAAACCATGTGATTATGCTAAAATGCAGCAAAACACTTAATCTATTCATTTTACGAAGCCAATATCATATCTGTATTGCAGTACAGCATTTCATATTGAGAAACAAAACAATAAACAGTAAATAAATACACAAACAATATGTACTGCATATAACAGAAACTACTGTATCAGAGGACCTATTGATTTACAATGTACCTTCGCTCAAACCCATCGTTAATTAATATGCTTGTATATGAACATTAGAAGAGACATTCATTGAGTGAACAATGTTTACATGATGAATATCTATGCACTGTGTAATGAAATGTTATTTATACCTTCAATTGGTGATTACAACCAATGCCCTCTTATACATCAATTAGAAAACGTTGTGCATTACAGACAGTAACTTCATCAGCACTGTAACAATATTTAAAAATTGTTAGCAGTGTACCCTCAGAAGACAGTTAATGTCACATGCTATGGAAACAAAAGAGAAACATGTAAAGTATGAATTAAATTTAAATTATGCAACACTTGAAGGTGGCCAATACTTCTTAGCAGGCTTCCTTGTCCTCTGAGAGGGAGCCCTTTGATTCAGTTTGTCCCTAATACTGACTTCTAATGTATCGTTATCACTACAAATGCCACCTAGATTACCATCTGTATGTGCTGAGCCAGACGAAGCATCAACCTGAGATTTCAGTTTATCATCGGAGGTTGATGGCCTTGATTCACTCGGCTGAGAAGCAGTATTTACAGGTGACAAGGGTACAACTGAGGATAACGATTTCGACATACTAGCAATAGCTTCTGAAGTTTTCCCTATGTGTGTGGCTATAGTTTCCAAAAACTTTCTCTGCCCAATACAGCGTACTTTTTCAGACTTAATCCTTTCCTCATGCTCTCTCTGCCGCGCTTTTTCAAAACGTTCCATGGAATTATCAAGACAATTACGAAATAAAGTCATTTCATTAACTGCAGTTTCCACAGTACTGCACAAAACATTAGCTATTTTGTCAGCAGCCATTGTTCCACTTTTCATTCAATCCCTTGCCATTGCTGTTCATTGCTGTTTGTGTTTCAAACGCAACTTCTTCATTTGGTTTTGCTTGGATATGGGAACACGGTGGGCCTCTTGAATACTCTCTCCACTATTGCGTACAGCACCTCAAAATAAATTAAAAATCCACTATGGGTGATTTCAGACGTTACGCCCACCGGGATTGACTGCAGGCTGTGGTGTGGTTCGGACCATGGGTAGGGGTGAAGGGGTGGCTGAACAGATGTTCCCCCCTTCACCCCTGCCCATGGGGAATGAGACACCATGGCCCGCGATCAATCCTGGCGGGCGTAACGTCTGTTGCCTGCCCCCAGTGTGATGGGCAGGAAGTGTGGACGATCTGGCCACACCACCTGCTCAGGACTGGGACGGCGAACCCCGACCATGGTGAAGGGTGAGTCAACAGATGTGATGAACCCTTCACCATGGCCATGGTGGCCATTGACCATGCTTCGTTACCTCCGGGTGGTGAGAGGTAACGAAACGTGGTCAATGCAAATGCAGCCCATGGTTGACTGTGGTGAACATCTGGATGCGAGCAAACAGATGTGCACCACAGTTCACCATGGCCTGCGTTTGACTGTGGTCATGGCGGAGTGAATATTCACCCCGTCACGTCTGAAATCACCCTATGAAATACTGTGATGAAAATCCATATCATACATTCATTTCTCCATGCTTCATAATCAGTTTTGCACCATACAGTATGTACAGATATTTCCATACTACTTTACATACCATCATCAAAGTTATCAATTGCATCTGGGGAATAATCATTTGATTGAATTTCTCCTTCTGCTGCCTGTGGTTGAACTACATTCATTTCTTCATAATCCCTCTCATCCTCTGATTCCACCACTTCTTCAGATAATAGAGCTGGAGTGCAGACTCAGGAAATGGTATCAACATTTTCAAAAGTATTTAGTGCATTCTCCTCCACACTACTACTTCCTTCATTCTCCTGACTGGTTTGCATTTGTTTACTTCCTCGCCTCATTATGTTATTGCCACATACAATAGGACACACTAAAGAAATTGTTCAAGACGTTCCTCAAATTCCCAATATTTGTAAGAGTTGCCGGTAGTATTGTTATGTAACCACACTTTCTTGAACATGCCCCTAAGCTGCTTTGCTTTCAAACTCAGTTGAGCAGGGGTTCTATAATATCCTCTTTTCTTCATTGCAATGGATATTTTCTTAAACATACCCCTATTCCTATAGGATGATCCCATTACCTTCTGTACACAATCCTCCTCCCAAATGTCAATAAAAGCATGAGTTTCAGCAGAACTCCAGTGCGGAGATCTATTGTGACTACTGCACCCAGCTTCATCATCACCGACACAGGACACTGTACTCATGATCACTACTCAATGGAATGTCCAATGCCCCTGAGAAACACAGAGGGTGGGTGAGAGAGAGAGAGAGATAGGAAGTAAACCCAAACATAAAATAAAGTACATTCCACATAACACATAGAAATGAAATAAAATGATTACTTCACTTAATATATTTTATCCAAACCAACGAGTTACTACAAATACAATGAAAAGGAGAAGGGAGCTCAGGAGTTCTCCCCCCCTCACAGGGCCGGCCCAAGGGTTTGAGGGGCCATGTGCCAAGCCTTGCTGTGGGGCCCCAAAGGCTGGCCGGCCCGCCGGCGGTAAATCCACCAGCAGGCTGACAGAACCTTATGGCTGCCAGAGCTCTAGGGAGGGGAGCTCTGGGTGAATGGGGATGCGTGTGCAGCCATGTGCATGCCCCATCCATGCACTAGTGTGCCCACGAACCTCCCCACCTTGCAAAGTCATGTAAAAATAGCATGTGAGGAGTCACTCCAAGAACAGAAGGTTGCTACCTTGTAAATAAGGTTCTTTGAGATGACTCAGAACATTCTCACAACATCCACCATTCCAGCCCCACATGGAAGTTTTTCCTTATATTTCTAGAAAGGGTTGGAAGGAACTGTCATTCTGAGGGGGAGAGCGCTTTTTATACTACAGGAACTCGAGACCATCATGTGGTCTAGTATTTGATTAGGGAGAGCATTCACAACCCGGTTGTGAGAATGTTAGGTGTCATTTTGAAGAACCTTCTTTACAAGGCTACAACCTTCTGATCAGCACATGGGGAGGAGCTGTTTGTAAACAAACAGCTTTAGGTTGTCCCAACTGCTGCTGCTGCTGCTGCTGCAGCACTACAGGAGGGAGAGGCAAGAAGAGGGATGGGGAGATGAGGGAAGGGCACCCCATAGGGGAGGGGAGACGAGGGAAGGGGCGTCCTGTGGAGGAGAGAGGGCAGCCAGTGGTTGGGGACAATGGTAATAGGTTTTTTAGAATTAAAAAAAAAATGCATAGCTATAAAATAAATAAAGATGTCTTCTAAAAAATTACTTTTCAATCAAAAACCATATGTCTAAAACACCCCACACCAAGGAACCCATAATAAAGGAAAGGATTCATGAAGGTAAAGTCAATAGGGGGGGTGGGAACCACCAAACAAAATGTCTTGTTAAGAATTATACAACCTAAAACAAAAAAGCAATGGCAATGATTTAACTGTTGGTATATGCAACATCCATAAGTTAATGCCTGCTGTATTAAGAACAGTAATCGACTATAGAGCCACCAGATGGCGCTGCTAAGTTTATGTGTACATGGAAAGGAGATGGGGTTTTACAGTTGAATGCCTTTGTGTAACCACTCCTTCTTCCCTTCTCTATTATTATTATTATTATTATTTATTATTATAAACATTTATATATAGCCAGTGGCAGTCATGAGCTTGGTGCTGTACAGAAACATACAATAGACGCGGTCCCTGCCTGTGGCTTACAATCTAATTGTCTTAGTCTCCATTTTGTCTTCTTACTAGCTAGATGTAACTAAGGATCTGTGCCTGAGGAAACTTAAGTAAAGTTCTGTTTTTAAACCTTCAGCTGCATTTGTCCTTACTGATTGCGAATCAGTTATTACTCTGCAACATTAACAACCTATAAAGGAAAACTTTAAATGTCTCTGAGGTAACTGCTGATTAGACTTGAAACTGACAACATGACTATTCAAACTCTGAAGCCCACCAAACGCTAACCAACTCCCTGACAGATAGAAGCGCATGCACTTGATCGATTTGTGGAAATGTACTGAGCCATCGGAGAGAACAGCAGGTAAATAAGGATCTTCATGATGGCTCCTAACATTCACACAAATGGGAAGGCATGCAAGCGCAAGCCTGTTGTGAGAATGGGAGGAGGCACTCGATGAAGAACCATTATTGAAAGGGGGCGCTGCAGAGATTCTTCAGCAAGTCATCACGTGAACACAATTTCAAACGGAAGTACACTCTAGACAAGTCTCAATGGTAATTGAAGCACCGGTGCAGAGAAAACATGACCCGCATGTACTGTTACAATGGTAAGTCCACATTTAAGAATGCAAATACCAGGATGTGATTTAATAAGACCAACATGTATGTGGAGTTAAAATCATGCCGCATTTTTAAAAATACATGTGCGGGAATCTTTCCAACAAAACTTTTAAAACCGCGTTAAACACCCTCGGCATGCATATTTTCTTTCGTGTAAAAGTGGCCTAAGGTACCTCCCCAGCTCCTATATGTGGTTTCAGTATGGGGGCCTCAATTTCTTCATGAACTTGAGATTGTCCAAAATGGTTTTCTACAAGCCATTCTTCATGTTCCTAGGTGTACCTCCGCTGTGTTACTAAGGGCAGAAACTGGATCTTGCTCTATTGCTGCGTTAGGTAAGGGGGCAATTTTAAAATATTGGCTTTGTTTAAATGTATGTCCATCAGAGCCCTTTTCCCGGGCAGCACTTTCTGTCCAGACATCTGGCCCCTTTCCTCTCGAGGTTTCTCTAGTATGTTCTTGTTGTCTATGGATTTTTCTAGGGCTCTCGGTCTTGTTAAATCTTTAATCAGAGGCCAAGAGCTACAAACTTCCAGGGAAGCAATCGCTGCACAAAAAATATTGAGGTTGTACAGTCTTTTTTCTATAACCCATTAAGGAGCTTCTTATTTGTCAGCTAGTCCTGTATGGAGATTTGCTTTTGCCCTGATTAGATTTAACTTCCTTTCTTCGGCAGTTACTGAGGGTAGATTTGTAAAGTTATCTTACGACTAGAGACTCTGTCGTTTCTGTGTTAGCAATTCAGTAGAATCCATAAGTCATATGCTTTTCGACGGACCATTATATAGTGGCCCATGTGCCGCCTTTTTGGACCCGGTTATAAATAATTCTCTTGTCTGTAGTTAGAGGGAGATGTTGATTTTTATACTTTCTGATTCTGACCCTTTTATAATGTTGAAAATGGCTAAAAAAATTTTTCCCACCTTTAAAATTAGGAAAGCAGCTTCTGGACGCTCGAAGGTCCCCTGAATATTGCTTGATATTTATGTCATGTTTTTATTTGTTTATGTTTTTGTATTTTGTATCTTTTGTGAGTTGTGAAGGCTTTGCTACCACAATAAACTTCTTGGACTTGACTGGAAAATGATGCAAAAAAATCAATTAAAAAATTGTGAAGATTTCTTCTCCGCTGTCACAAAACACAGAGCAAGACGGAACGGGCTTAAATTGCAGCCATAGAGATTTCTGTTAGGTATTAGGAAAAACTTTGTACTGTAAGAATTATTATACGATGGAATAAGCTGCCTAGGAATATTGTGACGACTTCATCCTTGGAGGTTTTCAAAATCTGGCTGGAGTACAATGCCATAGGCAGTGTATTACCTGCCTTAAATCAGGGTGTTGGACAAGAGGTCCCGTACAATCCTCCAGTTCTACGATTCTAAGATGGGAGATAACTGTTTGGAGACTCTGGTCAGCAGAGAAGGATTCAGGGGAATAGTGATCACAAACTGAACATGAGTCAACAGTGTGATACCGTTGCAAAAAAGGCCAGTGCCAAGATGTGGAAAGTTATAGTCCCACTAGCCTCACCATTGGTCAGACCTTTCCTGGAGTACTGCGTTTGGGTTTGGGTTCCATATTTCAAGAAAAATGTTGACAAACTGGAAAGTCTTTAGAGGAGAGCAATGAAAATGATCAAGGGCAAGGTCTTATAAGGAATGGCTGATGGCACTAGGCATGTTTAGCTTTGAGAAGGTAAGATTAAGGGGATATGGTTTTCAGACATTTTAAAGGATGCAATAAAAATATGGAGAACATTTGTTTTCCATTGACAGTGAGTGCACGACAAGAAGCAAAGGTTTTAAATTAGAAGAAGCCTTAGGTATAGGCTATCCAGCCTCAGGACAAGGGTTTGGACTAGATGACCGATGGGTGCCTTCCAACTCAACAGTTGGTTGATTTTGAGTAAAAACAGACATGACTTTGGCCTGCTGTAGCCTGGGACCCACCGGCATGTTTGTGGAGGTGCTGCCAGATGTTGTCCCTGGGCCGTGTTGATGGCTAGCCCAGGCTGTGACCTCAAAAAATCTCTGAGGACACAACCCAGGCTAAGGCTGACTGAACTGGGCCAGAGCAGGCGAGAGCGGCTAGCATGTCTGATTTTTGTAGCATATCTGCCCTGAACTGGAGACTGCCATGGCTGTGCCTCATTGGTCACCATGGCTGTCTGTCATGGCAGGGGGCATGGGCAGGGCTGGCTGCCCACATATTTGTTGTGCTTCTGGTCCTTCCTGGCCCATGCAGGTGGCAGGACAGCTCTCCAGACATGGGCGTGTCCGTTCAGTGCCCTGCCCTGCCCTGACCTGGGCTGTGTTGCTCACAATTGTCCGCCCTGGGGTGGATCCTGCTGGCCACACATCTGTATTTACCCTCTGTGGTTCTATGGCTTTATTCTAGCCTGACTTAGCTATTTTACCTCAAGTATGGACAGCTACTAACCTCATCTTCCATATTAAGAAACATTGGTGACCCTATAGAAAATAAGTGGAGATTAAATAGCTTCCTAATGAAGGACTCTGTGATTCTAGAGGCTATCTAAAGAGAAATCAAGTGTGTGTGTGTGTGGTTCTCTTCCCATCAGGATTGTCCTGGAAGAGATCCCTTTCAAATTTGGGGCTGTTCCCATTCTAAGTTCTGGAGCTCCCTTATCTTTTTGTTATCTCTGCTGTGGTTTCCTCTGGCTCTGCTCCACACCTCCTCTTCTGTTGGAATGGTAGTAGCAACAGCAGCAAGCAGAAAGGAGAGATCCAAGAGAACCCTGTATAATATTGCTAAAATCTCGCCCTGCCTCCAGAGGCAGCCCCTCGTTGTGACGCTGGGGGTGGTGCCCCACAAGCACCACTAAGTCTGCCACGGCATGCACGCGGGTCAGCACGAGCCGCACAGTGCACAGGACCTTTTAAAAAAGGTCCTGTGCGCCACACGGCTTGTGCTGACCTGGGCGTATGAGACTCTGACACCGGCGCTGTCAGCTACTGAGACAGCAGCTGACAGCGCCGGTGTCGGAGTCCCCGCTTTCTTCGGCGCATGCACGCCAGCCGGGGAGAAAGGCTGCACCTGCGGACTACTCCTCCAGCCGCTCTGCCCGTGGTTGGCGGAGTAGTGTGCAGACACAGCCACGGCCTGTGGTGGGTCGGCACTGCCGACTGAACTACGAAGCTGCAAGTTTTGGAGGCGTGGACAGCCTGGGCAATGGGTTCTAATGGAACCAATTGTACAGCCATTTGAATAGCCTGGAGGGGCGCCTTTCAACTCGCCTCTCAGGCTGCGGCTGCACAACTTGCAAGGCGAGAAATTTGCAGGTGGGTGGGTCTCATTCAGAGTCCTCGCTGACTCGCTGATCCCCAGCCCAGCGGCAGCCTTTGTGTTCCCCAGTCCGGACCTGTCTGCAAGGATCAGGTAGACCCTAGGGCTTTTTGCCTTGAGGACACTGGGGGAGCGGGGGGTTAACTGGGGAGTGTGGGCATTTGGGGGCCACTTGAAGACATGGTGGGGACATGGTGGGGGAGTGGGGATCACTTGGGGACACAGTAGTTCCCAAGTGATCCCCATGGCCACTCCCCCACTGTGGCCCCCAAGTGGCCCCCACTGGGAGCACTTAGGGACAAAGTGGGGGAGTGGGGGAACACCAGGGAGTGGGGGTCACTTGGGGACATGATGGGGGAGTGGGGTTCACTAGGGGACACAGTGGGGGAGTGGGGGCACACTGGGGGTGTGGGGGGAGTAAGGTCATTTGAGGACACAGTCCCCACTTCCCCACTGTGTCTCTGAGTGACCCCACTGTGTCCCCGAGAGACCCCCACTCCCCAGTGTGCCCCCACTTCCCCACTGTGTCCCCAGTGTGCCCCCAGTTCCCCACTTGATGATGTGGAGTGTTTGTTTTAGTGCTGTGTTTCGGAGTCTCTGGATGCCTTTGGGGTCTTTGAACCTGCACAGACTTTTGGGAATGGTTTGGGAATTGTTTGAGTCTGCAGCTTTGCTGAAACTGACATTTCAACCTGCGCGGATTGGGGGAAAGCTTTGTGTCTGTTCTGTGGATCTTTGCTAAAAGTGCTTGTAAGTGAGGTTTAAGGTTGTCTGTCTGCCTGTAAACCTGGCAGATGCAGGAGGTGAATATAACCTGCCTAAATGAAATTGCGGGATACGCCGCACTTGTTCACAGGTGTGACTTCTACGTACATTTAAAATGTGGAGGAGGAATTTTATTTTATTTCTCTTCTGATTTATTTGAAAAGCTTTATTTTATTCTAATATATTTTATTTTATTTCCTTTTATTTTTATTTATTTTATCCCTGCCAAGGGCCTCTCAGTGAAACAGGAAAGTGAGTGTTTTAATTAAGAGTACCCAGTCAAGCACCAAACTACTCGAACTGAGAAAATGCCTATTGGTTTGGTCAGGCATTGGTTGGTGGGGATACAGTATAGGTATGGGTGTTGTTTAGGTGATTGAACCAAAGAAGCCACATCACCTAAACAGTACTCATACCTACACTGTATCCCCACCAACCAATGCATGTTCAAACAAAAATAGGACCTTTTCTAAGTCTGAAGAGTTTGGGGGTGTGGGGGATGGGGGGGTCAATGGGACTCAAGAAACCCCAATTCCTCATCTTCTGTTCCAAGTCTCTTGGAGGTGGGGCCAAGACGGGTTAAAAATCAAGTTTCTGTCTCTTTTTTTTATGCAGCTTTCCCCCCCAGGTTTCTTCTTTTGGGGGTGAGGGATTCTTGTACAGTGCAATAGCAATGTGTAATCTGCCATTCTGCTTTACTCAGAACTTCACGCTGCAGCTATTTTGTTGTGGCCCTGAGGTTTTGTAGGTGTTCAATATGTGATCCGTTTTTTTATCCTGCTATGGCACTACCACTGTTTGGGGGGGGAGGGGGGGAGAGAGAGTCTTGTCCTACTGGAGTCCCATCCACTGAATGGATGAGATGCTAGTAGGAGGGTTCTCTCTGTCTCCAAGTGGCAGGGTTTTACTCAGCAGCAAGGAGTTCCCAGTGTTAACTAATGTTCTGTCCATCAGATATTAATGCTGATAACTCCTAGTTGCTGGAGTTTTGGAGGCTCCGGCTACAGTGGACAAGCCCCTCCCTAGAGCTCTGCCAGCCATAAGGTGCCGCCGGTGGCCCGGCTGGCCTTAGTGACCCACCAACCTCAAAACCCACCAGCTGCCACTGCCTGCCTTACTGTTGCCACAAACCCCTAAGTCCACCCTCTAGTCATCTCTCACCTTGAGTACTGTAATTTCCTCCTTACTGGTCTCCCCTGCTCTGATCTGGCCGCCCTCATCTTCGTTCAGCACTCTGCTGCCAAAGTCATCCACCTTGCCCATTGCTTTGATCACGTTCAGCCCTTCTTCTCCGCCCTGCACTGACTCCCTCTATGGGAACGCATTCAACACAAGCTCCTGGGCTTCACCTTCAAGGCTCTTCATGGGCTTGCCCCCCATATCTCTCTATTCTTGTATCCTTCCACATTCCTGCCCAGCAGTTTCACTCCTCCTCTGCCCCCACCCTCATGGCTCCCCTACTCCTCTAAACTTCTTTGTCCGTTCTGTCTTCCTGCCCCCTATGCTCCCTCCCTGGATATATTTGTTCTGCTCATTCCCTCCTCCCCAGCTTTCACATCTCTCCTGAAAACTGACCATTTCCATCAGGCTTTCCCTGGCTCATCGTGAGTGAAATGGCCTCCTCCTCCTCCTCCTCCCTTCCTCAGAATGTCTTCCCTGTAACTAAGGGTATTTTCAGACGTGATGGGGCTGAGCACCGCCATGCTTTGATCCTTCCTGGGGTGAGATCCCTCACCCTGGGCAGGATGTGGGCCTGCCCCTGAACAAACATGATGGCTGAGGCTGGGGAAGGGGTGGGGACAGGGTGGGGGGATGTGCAGACGTGGTCCACATGGCCCTGCCCCTCGTGCTGCTCAGCATGGCCCATACCCCTCCCTATGAGGCTGCTGCACCTGCCTGGAAAAGCTCTGGCCACCTGCCAGAGTTAGGTAGAGTGGGCCATCAGACAGGACGGCCCACGCTACCATGGTCCACGGATTGCTTCCCGGACTGTGGCAGGGTGAAACCTGGGATGTGTGCTGGTAGAGAGTCCAGCACACTACCTTGACTTAATCCTGTCACGGTCCAGGGTATGCTTGTTCCTGCCTGCAGACAGAAACAACTGACACCACCATGGGTGGCCAAGCCAGGGTAAGTGTGGCCAGCCATGGTAGCGTCACGTTTGAAAACACCCCAAGTGAGGCACGTGCACCTGCATTTTCTCACACTCATGAATGTATCCTTGTCTCTCCTGATCTTCACCTCTTCCTCGTCTCCCCCTTCCTTGTCTCTCCTAGATGATAAGCCCTTTTGGGTAGGGGCCTGTCGATAACTGCCGATTGTACAGTGCCGGATACACCGCTGGCACTATAGAAATAAAGAATACATTCATACAAATAATAGAGCGGGGAGGAGATCACTCTTCCAGCATCACACAATGTATGGCAAGGGGGTGAAAAACCCTGGCAGCAGGAGCGAGTGAAGAGAGTGAGGGTGCTCTGGGGCCCGGTTTCCTGTGGGGTCAGGGATCCATGTAAGAGGAAGGAGCCGGGTATTTGGTATCTGCCCTTGGCCATCTCGCTTTATTGCAGATGAACATAAGTCTGTCTCGGTTAGGGCTAGCGTTGGGCTAAGAGTTGGCAATATGTACAGCAATCTCAACTCACTTTCTACATCATTTTCTGTCAGTGAATTTGACTAAAGCATATATTTAATTAATTTAATTTAATTAAATTATTTGTATTTATATCCCACCCTTTCCCACCGGCACAAAACAGCTCACAACATAAAAATATATTTAAAAAATACAAAATAAACTGTATAAAATTCCAATTAAAACCATTCCCTCACCTCCCAAGCCCCAAGCATGCCCTCTAAAAGCCCATCAAATAAGTAGGTCTCAGGCTCAGACTTTGGGAAACATCCAGGGGAAGGGAGTTCCAAAGCTGTGAGGCAGCCCCCAGGAACAGTTCTCTGTATACTCGGGGTGCCTGGACCCAGTGCAATGATGGAAATTGCAAGAAGAGTCCCCCAGCTGACCTAAGGGAGTGCGACGGAACATGGGGGAAAGTGGTCTTTTAGATATGCAGGGATCGGGCTACTGAAGGCTTTATAGGCCAAAATAAGAGCCAATATGGTGTAGTGGATATGGTGCTGGACTTGTACATGGGAGACCAGGATTCAAATCTCACCCAAGCAAATGAACTCACTGGGTGGCCTTGGGAAAGTCACAACTGCCACAGCCACCCTGAGCTGCCATGTGGGCAGGAGGGAGCGAGGCAAAAGTTCCTCAAAATAAATATAGAAATAAATAAATAAACCTTACTCTCAGCCTCAGTTTCCCATCTGTAAAATGGGAATATGTGTGTATCTGTCTTCCCCTATGTGTCTCCTTATCCTTGTCTATCTTAGATTGTAAGCCCACTAGGCAGGGACCTGTCTCCAAAATCGGTGACTCTAAAGCGCTGTGTATGCCTAGTAGTGCCGTATGAATGATAAGCAGGGCCCCGAGGGAAACGCAGGTCTGCGATTCGCAGATTTCCCGCAGAATTCCCCTCCCCCCACAGAATCTCCTGCCCCGCTTACCCCAGCGCAGAATTTGTAGCCTGCACTGGGGAGACGCGGGGCAGGAGATTCCACAGGGGGAGGGGAATTACCAAACTCTCAGGGCTCCCCACCCCTCCCCCGTTAAAAAAATTAATTTACTTAGCCGGCAGCAGCT